>ML438642.1:0-35676 GCA_005239525.1 Nicotiana knightiana | reverse complement strand
GTGATTGTGAGGTGCTGAGGGATTTTGAGGCATGCCCGAGGGGCTGATTATGAAACATGTTTTGCCCGAGGGGCTACTATGAGTTTATTACATTCATTTGCATACCAAATCCTTTGTTTTAAAGTTGTTAAAAATGTGCATTCTTTAAAGGACTTTTTATGAAGTTGATTTTTAAGGCATGATGATTTCGTATATCTATGTTATACTATTGGAAAGTTAGGCTGTGTATATTGTGACTTGATGGCATTGATTTTTATGTGTTTCCTTGCTACCTAGACTTGATTTATTTTCATTATTACTGAGTTGGCGTACTCACATTACTCCCTGCACCTCTGTGTGCAGATATCGAGCATTAGCATTTATTTCGCAGCGGAGTCGGATCGTGGGATATATAGGTAGCTGTTCAGCATTCGCAGCATCTCTAATTTCCCTTCCTGTTGTATTTAGCTTTGATTCGGAGTTTTTGTATTATAATAGTTTATTTTGGCTTATTTCACTAGATGCTCATGACATGTTGGCTCTGGGTTTTGGGGATGGCAGTACTTTATAAAAAAATTGGCCTATTATATTAAGAAATTTTCTGTATTTTTATGAAATGCTTGAAACTTAAATGGGATTTTCAAAATAAATTGGGAACATGCGGTAGTCGGCTAGCCTAGTTCCACGATAGGCGCCATCACGGCCGGTTAGGATTTGGGGTCGTGAAAATATTGGACTCGGACTCCCAAGTAGCTGCCTCAACAGGCTGACCTCTCCACTGAACACGAACCGAAGGATAACTCTTAAATCTCAACCGTCGCATCTGTCGGTCTAATATTGCTACCGGCTCCTCCTAATAAGACAAATCATTGTCCAACTGGACACCACTGAAGTCAAGTACATGAGATGGATCCGCAATATATCTCCAGAGCATAGATACGTGAAATACCGGATCCAGCAGTGCCTATGGTTATTCCGGGTCTTCAGGAGACCCTGTCTCAGATATTGTCAGTATGCACCGGTTTGGCTCAAGCCGTTGCCAAGTCTTCTTCTGCCACCACAGCTCAGGCCGGGGGAGGCAATCAGACTCCATCTACCCGGGCACCTGAGCAGGCTGCACAGGGTATTTAGGCATCGGGAGCAGCCCCAGCTCAGCCAGTTGCTCCGATTCAGGATTATGTGGTCCCTGCTATGCCTGAGGACGAGCAGCGTAGGTTGGAGAGATTCAGCAGACTTCAACCTCTGACTTTCAGCGGTACAGAGGGCGAGGATGCCCAGGGATTTCTAGATAGGTGCCAGAGGATACTGCCTACCGCGAGTATTTTGGAGACCAGTGAGGTCTCATTTGTTACATTCCAGTTTGCGGGTGCTGCCTTTACCTGGTGGGATTCTTTCGAGAGGCGTAGACCGGTTGGTTCAGCACCTCTTACCTGGCAACAGTTCTCCACAATCTTTTTGGAGAAGTATGTTCCTCAGTCTCACAGAGAGGAGCAACGTAGGCAGTTTGAGCAGCTGCGCTAGGGAGAGTTATCAGTCACTCAGTACGAGATGAGATTTTTTTAGTTGGATAGGCATGCTTCTGAGACTATCCCTACTGATATAGAGAGGCGAGGAGGTTTGTAGATGGTATTTCTTATCAGCTTCGGTTGTTTATGACTCGGGAGAGAGTATCGGGTGCTTCATTCGAGCAGGTTGTTGACATAGCTCGAGATATTGAGTCTGTTCTCCACTAGAAGCGAGAGGAGAGGGAGGCCAAGAGGCCTCATGGTTCGGGAAGTTCCAGTGGTGCTCCCTTCAGGGGACAGTTTCAGCAGGGTAGGGGCCGTTCATTCAGGCCTCCTCAGTCAGGCCGCCCAGCATATAGTGGTGCCTCCTCGGGGCAGGGTCCCTGTTGTTCTTAATCAGGCCGTACTTCATTTGGTTCCCTCCCAGCTCAGAGTGCAGCTCAAGCACCTCCAGTTCAGGGTTCTTCTATGCAGGAGTCTTCCAGTGGCCGTACAGGTGCTAGGGGTTTCTATTAGTCCCTGCCTCCAGCTCTAGGGAGTTGTTTTGAGTGTGGAGAGTTTGGACACGGGTGGAGGCAGTGTCCCCGCTGTTCTGGTAAATCTTCTCAGTAGAGGAGCCAGCCCTCGACTTCAGCTCCAGTCACTTTACCACCCGCCCATGCAGCCAAGGGTGGTGGTCAGTCAACCAAAGGCCGCCCTAAAGGGGGAGGTCGAGCAAGGGGAGGTTAGGTTCTCATGTATGCATTTCCAGCCAGGCCGGATGCTATGGACTCAGATGCCATGATTGTAGGTATTGTTTCAGTATGTTTCCATGATGCCTTGGCTTTATTTGACCCCGATTCCACATATTCCTATGTTCTTCATATTTTGTCGGTATTCTGATGTTCCCCGTGAGTCTCTTGTCACCTCCGTTCATGTGTCTACTCCGGTGGGCGATACTGTTGTTGTGGACCGCGTGTATCGGTGGTGCATTATATCTATTGGGGGTCTGGAGACCCCAGTGGACCTACTGTTACTCAGCATGGTCGATTTTGACGTGATATTAGGCATGGATTGGTTATCTCTGTGCCATGAAGTTCTTGATTTTCACGTTGAGACCGTGATCTTTTCTATGTCGGGGTGTTCGAGGGTTGAGTGGAGAGGTTCTTCCGAGTATATGCCTAGCAGGGTGATTTCTTACCTGAAGGCTCAGCACATGGTTGAGAAAGGGTGTTTATCTTATTTGGCCTTTGTGAGGGATGTCGGTGGTGAGACTCCCACTATTGATTCAGTTCCTGTGGCCCGTGTTTTTCCGTATGTGTTTCCTGCAAACCTGCCAGGCATGCCACCTGACAGGGATATTGATTTTGGTATTGACCTAGTGCCAGGCACTCAGCCTATTTCTCTTCCACCACATCGTATGGCACCAACGGAGCTAAAGGAATTGAAGGAGAAGCTTCAGGAGCTCCTGGATAAGGGTTTCATTCGGCCTAGTGTGTCACCTTGGGGTGCACCGGTGTTGCTCGTAAAGAAGAAGGATGGGTCCATGCGTATGTGTATTGACTATCGGCATTTGAATAGGGTTACGGTGAAGAACTGGTATCCCCTGCCCCGCATTGATGATTTGGTTGACCAGCTTCAGGGAGCCAGACTGTTTTCCAAGATTGATTTGAGATCTGGGTATCATCAGTTGAGGATTCGGGATTTCGATATTCCGAAGACCGCTTTCAGGACCAGATATGGTCATAATGAGTTCTTGGTTATGTCGTTTGGGCTGACCAATGCCCCAGCTACGTTCATGCAATAGATGAACAGCGTGTTTCAGCCTTATCTAGATTCATTCGTCATTGTGTTCATTGATGACATCCTGGTTTATTCTCGTAGCCAGGAAGAGCATGCTCAACATTTGAGAGTTGTGTTGCAGAGGTTGAGGGAGGAGAAGCTTTATGCGAAATTCTCCAAGTGTCAGTTTTGGCTTGGTTCTGTAGCTTTCTTGGGGCACGTGGTGTCCAGTGAGGGGATTCAGGTTGATCCAAAGAAGATAGTGGCGGTGCAGAGTTGGCCCAGACCGTCCTCAGCTAGAGAGATTAGGAGTTTCCTTGGTTTGGAAGGTTATTACCGTCGCTTTGTGGAGGGATTCTCTTTTATTTCTTCGCCTTTGACCAGCTCCAGTATTAGTTTTGCCAGCTGGTTTGGGTTCTTACATAGTTTATTGTGATGCTTCTAGAATTGGCTTGGGAGCGGTATGGATGCAGGAAGGTAGGGTGATTTCCTACGCGTCCAGGCAGTTGAAGGTTCACGAGAATAATTATCCAGTGCACGATCTTGAGTTAGTTGCCATTGTTCATGCTTTGAATATTTGACGGCATTATTTGTATGGAGTGCAGTGTGAGATTTTCACTGATCATCGCAGTTTGCAGTATCTGGTGAGGCAAAAGGACTTGAATTTGCGTCAGAGGAGATGGTTAGATCTTCTCAAGGATTATGACCTCACTATTTTATCATCGGGGGAAGGCCAATGTAGTGGCCGATGCCTTGAGTCGCAGAGCAGAGAGTTTGGGGAGTTTAGCTTACCTTCCAATAGCAGAGCGGCCATTAGCTCTTGATATTCAGGCCTTAGTGAGTCATTTGGTGAGATTGGATTTATCAGAACCCCCTATGGGTGTTGGCTTGTGTAGCCTCCAAGTCTTCTCTCTACGATCAGATTAGAGCACGCCAGTATGATGATCCATATTTGCTTGTTCTTCAGAACAGGGTCCGTCGCGGTGATGCCAGGGATGTGATTATTGGTGATGATGGGGTCATGAGGATGCAGGGCCGGATTTGCGTGCCCAATGTAGATGGGCTTCGAGATTTGATTTTAGCAGAGGCTCATAGTTCACGGTATTCCATCCATCCAGGTGCCGCGAAGATGTATCGGGATTTGAGGCAGCATTATTGGTGGAGGAGAATGAAGAAGGATGTTGTGGAGTTTGTGGCTCGGTGTCTCAACTGTCAGCAAGTCAAGTATGAGCACTAGAGACCTGGCGGATTGCTTCAGAGGTTTGATATTCCGGAGTGGAAATGGGAGCGGATAACCATGGACTTCGTAGTTGGACTCCCACGGACTTCGAGGAGGTTTGATGCTATATAGGTTATTATGGATCGGCTGACCAAGTCCGCGCACTTCATTCGTGTTGGTACTACGTATTCATCGGAGAGGTTAGCTGAGATTTATATTAGGGAGATTGTCCGATTGCATGGGGTTCCAGTTTCTGTCATTTCCGACAGAGGCACTCAGTTCACATCTCAATTTTGGAGAGCCGTGCAGAGAGAGCTGGGTACTAAGGTTGAGTTGAGCACAACGTTTCATCCTCAGACCGACGGGCAGTCGGAGCGTGCCATTCAAATATTGGAGGATATGTTGCGTGCTTGTGTGAATGACTTTGGTGGTTCATAGGATCAGTTTTTGCCACTAGCGGAGTTTGCATATAATAACAACTATCAGTCGAGTATCCAGATAGCTCCATATAAGTATTTGTATGGTAGGAGGTGTAGGTCTCCGGTTTGTTGGTTTGAGCCGGGCGAGGCCAGGCTATTGGACACAGACTTGGTTCAGGATGCTTTGAGTAAGGCAAAGTTGATTCAGGAGCGGCTTCGCACAGCGCAGTCTAGGCAGAAGAGTTATGTGGACCGGAAGGTCCGAGATGTGTCTTTCTTGGTTGGGGATAAGGTGTTGCTGAAGGTGTCACCCATGAAGGGTGTTATGAGATTCGGGAAGAGAGGGAAGCGGAGTTCCAGGTTCATTTGGCCATTTGAGGTACTTCAGAGGGTTGGGGAGATAGCTTATAGGCTTGCTATGCCTCCTAGTTTATCGAGTATTCATCCAGTATTCCATGGTTCGATGCTCCGGAAGTATGTTGGTGACCCTTCCCATGGTTTGGACTTCAGCACGGTTCAACTCGAGGGTTATATGTCATATGAGGTAGAGCCCGTGGCTATTTTGGGTCGACAGGTTAGGAAGCTGAGATCTAAAGATATAGTTTCAGTGAAGTTTCAGTGGAGAGGGCAGCCGGTGGAGGATTCCACCTGGGAGACCGAGCGGGAGATGCGGGACAGACATCCTCACTTATTTGAGACTCCAGGTATGTTTCTAGACCCGTTCGAGGACGAACATTTGTTTAAGAGGGGGAGGATGTAACGACCCGGCCGGTCCTTCCGTGAGATTTACCCAGTTTACCCTATTTCTGCATTTTTTATATATAGCTATCTTGTTTTTGCTGTGTTGGATCAGTTGGTTTTGGTCCGGAGTGGTTATGGTGAGAATTTAGGCATTTAGCCTTTTAAAGTAGACTAATAGTTGAGAAAGTCAACTGAGAGTTGACTTGTTGGTAAACAACCTCGGAATGCAGATTTTATGGCTAGGTTAGCTTCCTCAGGTGATTTGGGACTTAGGAGTGTGTTCAGAATATTTTTGTGATGTCCGGTGTAGAATGAGGCTTGAATTGGCAAAAGTTAGATTTTGGCAATTTCCGGTTGGCAGTGGAAAATAGGCTATCAGGGTCGGAATGGAATTTCGGAAGATGGAGCAGATTTGTAATGTCATTTTGGTCATGTCTGCAAAATTTCAGGTCAATCGGAGGTGTTTTGGTTGGTTTCGGCATAGTTGGCGAAATTTGGAAGTTTCAAAGTTCTTAGGCTTGAATTTGATGTAAATTTGGTGTTTTCGTGTTGTTTTTTGTGTTTCAAAGGCTCGACTAAGGTTGAATGATGTTATGGGATATGTTGGTATGTTTGGTTGAGGTACCGAGGGCCTCGAGTGTGTTTTGGATGGTTAACGGATCGATTTTGAGTTTTGGAACTTGGCTGGTGTGCTGGTGTTTCTGCAACAGAGTTTTACTCTATGTGTGCACGGCAGGGGGCTCGCGTTCGTGTAGAGTGTTTGGTGGAAGGGAGCCAGTTGTTCTATGCATTCGCGGGAGAAGGGGTGCGAACGTGGAGTGTTATGCTGGGTGGTCATCGTGAACGTGGGGGTGTGGGCGCGTTCGCGTAGAGTTGTGGGCCTTTTGAGGTCCCCAGGGGTATTGGTCTATGCGTTCGCGTGTCGGGGGACGCGTTCGCGAAGGCCTGGGGTGGCAATGCTTTTTATTCGCGGGCTTGAGGCCGCGTTCGCGTAGAGTTAAATTAGGGGCATGTTGGATTGTTCTATGCGAACGCGGTCCTAGTGACGCGTTCGCGGTGAAGAAATATTATTGCTGGGCAGAATGTTTAAAAAGGCCTGAGGTGCGAATTTGGCTTATATGTCCTCCATTGTTGCATGCGAGTTGAGATCTATTTGAGAGGGATTTGAAGGAAAATCAAGGGAAATCATTTGGAGGTAAGATTTTCAACTTCATAACTCGTTTTTATGTCAATTTCTGAGTGATTAAACCATAAGATTTCTGGAATTGAACCAAAGTTGGAGAAGAAGGGTGCATGAAAATTTATGTTTATTTTGAGGATTTGAGTGGGCAATTGTGGTCCGATTTTAGTGTTCTTGGTATGTATAGAATCTTGGGAGGACGAGGTTTCTAATGATGCAAAAAATAATCGAATTCCGAGACGTGAGCCCGGGGCTCGGGTTTGGCCTAATTTCGAGATTCTTGTATAATTTGATAAATTTCAATTGTGTTGAGTTCCTTTGATATATATTGATAATGTTAACTGGTTTTGGCTAGATTCGGAGCAATCGGTAGCCAATTTGAGGGGCAAAAGAATAGCAGACTAGTGTTGTGGCCCGGTAGAGGTAAGTAATGGTCATAAATCTTGTCCTGAGGGTATGGAACCCCGAACTGCATTATTTTCTCACTGATTTTGGAATGGCGCACATGTCGGATGATGAGTATGTGGTGTGTACTGATTTTTGGATCGAACTAGGTCCTCTCCGCGGAGACTAATGAGTAGCGTATTTACTCAAAATCTTATGTTAAATTATGTTCTAAAGATTTGTGAAATAATTGGGCTATAAGCCCTGTTTGGGGCCTTGTGCCGATCTGTTTAGACCCTTTGAGGGCTTTTTACTGTTGTTTCCTCACTAATTGTTGATGATTTTACTCAGCATCATTGTGCATACTGTTTTATTTGAAACTCAACCTGATTTACACTACATGAGCATTAAAAATGATGTTTTCGAGTCGAGTACCCTGTTTTACTAATTCACCCGAGAGGCTTTTCGAGTGGTTCCACCGAGTGTGGCCGAGGGCCAAGAGTGATGGTGAGGTGCTGAGTGATATTAGCGCTTGGGATGAAGGAGCCCCTCCGGAGTCTGTACACTCTCCCAGTGAGCGCACCGAGTGGACGAGTGATTAGGGGGCTTGAGTGACTGTGAGGTGCTGAGTGATTGTGAGGTGCTGAGGGATTGTGAGGCATGCCCGAGGGGCTGATTATGAAACATGTTATTCCCGAGGGGCTACTATGATTTTACTACATTTATTTGCATACCAAATCCTTTGTTTTAAAGTTGTTAAAAATGTGCATTCTTTAAAGGACATTTTATGAAGTTGATTTTTAAGGCATGATGACTTCGTATATCTATGTTATACTATTGGAAAGTAAGGTTGTGTATATTGTGACTTGATGGCATTGATTTTTATGTGTTTCCTTGCTACCTAGACTTGATTTATTTTCATTACTACTGAGTTGGCGTACTCACATTACTCCATGCACCTCTGTGTGCAGATTCAGGAGCAGATATCGAGCATTAGCCTTTATTTCGCAGCGAAGCTGGATCGTGGGATATATAGGTAGTTGTTTAGCGTTCGTAGCATCTCTGTTTTCCCTTCCTTTTGTATATAGCTTTGATTCGGAGTTTTTGTATTATAATAGCTTATTTTGGCTTATTTCACTAGATGCTCATGAAATGTTGGCTCCGGGTTTTGGGGATGGCAGTACTGTATAAAAAAATTGGCCTATTATATTAAGAAATTTTATGTATTTTTATGAAATGCTTGAAACTTAAATTGGATTTTCAAAAGAAATTGCGAATAGGCGGTAGTCGGCTAGCCTAGTTCCACGATAGGCGCCATCATGGCCGGTTAGAATTTGGGGTCGTGACAATATCGGACTCGGACTCCTAAGTAGCTGTCTCAACAGGCTGACCTCTCCATTGAACACGAACCGAAGGATAACTCTTAAATCTCAATCGTCACACCTGCCGGTCTAATATGGCTACCGGCTCCTCCTAATAAGACAAATCATTATCCAACTGGACACCACTGAAGTCAAGTACATGAGATGGATCCGCAATATATCTCCGGAGCATAGATACGTGAAATACCGGATGCACGACTGACAAACTAGGTGTAACAGCAAGTCTGTAGGCCACCTCTCATACCTTATCCAGAATCTCAAATGGGCCAATGTACCTAGGGCTCAACTTGCCCTTCTTCCCGAACCTCATCACGCCCTTCATTGGTGACACTCGAAGAAATACCCGGTCTCCTATCATAAATGTCAAATCTCGAACTCTAGGATCCGCATAACTCTTCTGCCTGGACTGAGCTGTACGAAGTATTCCTGAATGATCTTCACCTTGTTCAAGGCACCCTAGACTAACTAAGAACCCAAAAATCTATCCTCTCCCGGCTCAAACCATTCGATTGGAGACCGACACCACCTACCATACAACGCCTCATACGGAGCCATCTGAATGCTCGACTGATAGTTGTTGTTGTAGGAAAACTCAACTGAAGGCAAGAACTGGTCCCATGAACCACCAAAGTCAATAACACATGCTCCAAACATATCCTCAAAAATCTGAATAGTACGCTCAGTCTGTCCGTCTGTCTGAGGATGAAATGTTGTGCTCAAATCAATCTTTGTGCCCAACTCTCGCTGAAATACTCTCCAGAAATGGGAGGTAAACTGAGTACCTTGGTCTGATATAATGGATATGGGCACACCATGCATTCTAACAATCTCTCTCATATAGATCTTTGGCAACTTCTCTGCTGAATACGAAACTGATATTTGAATGAAGTGCAATGACTTGTCAGCCTATCCACAACGACCCATACTATATCAAACATCCTCTGAGTTTGTGGGAGTCCAACTACAAATTCCATGGTGATACGCTCCCACTTCCACTCGGGAAGCTGAATCTGCTGCATCAAACCACCGGGTCTCTGGTGCTCGTACTTAACCTGCTGACAGTTCAAGCACCGAGCTACATAAGCTACAATATCCTTCTTCATCCTCCGCCACCAATAGTGTTGCCGCAAGTCCTGGTACATCTTTGCGGCGTCCAGATGGATGGAATACCGGGAACTATAGGCCTCCTAAAGAATAACTCACGAATGCCATCAATATCAGGCACACAAATACGACCCTGCATCCTCAGAGCTCCCTCATCATCCACTGTGACCTGCTTGGCACCTCCGTGCCGAACCGTATCTCTAAGAGTACATAGATAACGATCATCATACTGCCTGGCCCGGATACGATCATACAATGAAGAACGAGCCATGATATGGGCCAACACGCTGCCAGTCTCAGAAACCTCCAACCTCACAAATCGGTTGGCTAAATACTGAACATCCAACGCAAGAGGTCGCTCCCTGGCTGATAAATAAGTTAGACTGCCCATACTGACTGACTTCCAGCTCAAAGCATCGGCCACCACATTGGCTTTCCCAAGAAGATAAAGAATGGTAATATCATAATCCTTCAGAAACTCTAAGTATCTCCTCTGCCTCATGTTCAACTCCTTCTGTTTGAACAGATACTACAAAGCTCTTATGGTCCGTGAACACCTCACATGGAACCCCATACAGATAGTGCCTCTAAATCTTCAATGCATGAACAATAGCTGCAAGCTCCAAATCATGAACTGGATAGTTCTTCTCATGAATCTTCAACTGACGAGGAGCATAGGCTATAACCTTGCCATCCTGCATCAACATTACACCAAGCCCAACCCGTGAAGCATCACAATACACGGTATACAGTCCTGAACCTGTGGACAAAATAACACTGGTGCCGTGGTCAAGGCTATCTTGAGCTTCTGAAAGCTCGCCTCACACTCATCAGACCACCTGAATTGAGCACTCTTCTAAGTCAACCTGGTCATCGGGGATGCGATAGATGAAAAGCCCTCCACAAATCAGCAATAATACCCTACTAAGCCCAAGAAGCTCCGAATCTCTGTAGCTGAAGTGGGCCTCGGCCAATCTCTAACTGCTGAAATCGTCTTGAGATCCACTTGAATACCCTCTGATGAAACCACATGGCCTAGAAATCAACTGAACTCAACCAAAACTCACACTTGGAGAATTTGGCATACAACTGACTATCCCTTAGAGTCTGGAGGACGACTCTAAGGTGCTTCTCATGCTCCTCTCGGTTGCGAGAGTATATCAGTATATCATCAATGAAAACAATAATGAACGAGTCCAAATAAGGCTTGAACACTCGGTGCATAAACTCCATGAATGCGGCGGGGGCATTAGTCAGCCCAAAATACATCACCAAAAACTCATAGTGCCTATAACGAGTGCGAAAGGCTGTCTTAGGGACATCAGAAGCCCTAATCCTCAGCTGATGGTAACCATATCTCAAGTCTATATTGGAGAACACCGTAGCACCCTGAAACTAGTCAAATAGATCATCAATTCTCGGCCTAATAAAGGCTTTATCCTCATCGAGCCATCTTTCTTCTTGACAAACAACACTGGAGCACCCCAAGGAGAAACACTAGGCCTAATAAAGGNGCAGGTCAGCAGGGAATACCTCTGGAAACTCACGAACCACGGGCACAGACTCCAGGGAAGGAACCTCGGTGCTAGAATCACGAACATAGGCCAGATAGGCCAAACAACCCTTCTCGACCATGCGCCGAGCCTTTATATAAGAAATAACTATACCAGAAGAATGACTAGGAGTCCCTCTCCACTCCCATCGAGGTACCCCGTGCAAGGCCAAGGTCATTGTCTTGGCATGACAGTCCAGAATAACATGATAGGGAGATAACCAATCTATCCCCAATATAACATCAAAGTCAACCATATCAAGAAGCAAAAGATCAACCTGAGTCTCCAGACCACCAATAACTACTAAGCAAGTACGGTAGACTCGATCTACCACTATAGAATCACCCACCGGTGTAGACACATGCACAACAGTACTCAAGGAATCACGGGGCATACTCAGATAAGGGGAAAATTATGAAGACACATAGGGGAATGTATAACCCGGATCAAATAACACCGAAGCCTCTCGGCTGAAAACTTAAACCGTACCTGTAATAACTGCATCAGAAGCCTCAGCATCAGGCCTAGCAGGAATAGCATAGCACCGGGGCCGAGCCCCTCCAACCTGCACGTCTCTGGGTCTACCTGCTACGGGCTGACCTCTACATCTCATGGCCTGCCCTCCACCTCTATGAGTATGACCTCCACCTCTGGCAGCACGACCTCCACCCCTAACTGGCTGAGGGGGTGGGGTTGCACCTGATGCTGGGACCATGGCACGAGAACTCTAATACTGAGAACTACCAGAAGCTCGGGGGCAATACCTAGCAATGTGCCCCGAAACACCATAAGAATAACAAGGCCTCTGTTGCTGTGGCTGCTGACTCTAGAATTGGCCCTGTCAACCCTGATAACCATCCTGGAAGCTCTGAAGAGGCGGTGCACTGATAGGTGCTGGTGGTGCACTAATAGGAGTTGGCACTGCACTGTGAGATACCTGAAGTGCCGATTGATAGGGTCTGGGAAGATGACCTCTGCCGAAAGAATCCCTACCCCTAGAGGAGGCTCCACTGAATCGACCAAAGTGACGGGGCCTCTTGTCAGCCCCCTGAGCACCAACCTGTGACAAAATCATCTCAATCCTCCTGGCCACATTGGCCGCATCCTGGAATGAAATATCAGTACCTCACTCCCTGGCCATCTGAAGTCTGATGGGCTGAGCTAAACCCTCAATAAACCTCCTCACTCTCTCACGATCAGTGGGGAGTATCACAATAGCATGCCGAGCTAGAGTGATGAGCCTGGTCTTGTACTGAGTGACAGACATAGATCCCTGCTGGAGGCGCTCAAACTGCCTCTGAAGATCCTCCATCTGAGTAACTGGAAGGAACTTCCCCAAGAACAACTTGGAGAACTGAGCCCAATTCAATGGTGTAGACCCAGCTATCTTGGTGAAGCAATAGTCTCTCCACAAAGTCTTGGCAGAACCCGAAAGACGAAAAGTAGCAAAATCAACTCCATTGGACTCTACTATGCCCATGTTCCGAAGAACCTCATGACAGCTGTCCAAATAATCTTGGGGATCCTCTGATGGTGCACCAGTAAATGTAGTAGTGAATAACTTGGTGAATCTATCCAATCTCCATAAAGCATCTGCTGTCATAGCTGCTCCCTCAACTGCCGGAGCCAGAATACCCGACTGAGCTACTCCGGCCGTCTAAGGTGAAGGATTCTGAAGCTGAGGATCTAGCTGCTCTGGTGTGCGAGTAGCAGGAGTCTGGGTCCTTCCCCCAGCCTGAGAAACACCTGGTGCAGTAGGAAGGAGACCGGCCTGAGCCATACTCTCCATGAGTCCCACTAAGCGGACTAGAGCGTCCTGAAGCACCGAGGTGGCAATGAACCCCTCTGGGATCTAAGCTGATCCAACTGGGACTATCTGAGTAGGAACCTCACCGGCAAAGTCTACCTATGGGTCCTCTACTGGGGCTTCTACTCTGGGCTGATCCCTGCCCCTCCCTCGGCCTCTAGTACAGCCTCGGCCCCTCGTAGGAGCTGCAATAGGAGGATCGGACTACTGATCGGTAGATGAGGAAGCACGCGTCCTCACCATCTGCGAGAGAATAGAATCAAAACTCAATTAGCATTTAGAATTCAAATCGCACGACAGAAAATAAGAAAAGTGAAGTTATTCCTAACTTTGCAGCCTCTGAGGGATAAGCACAGACGTCTCCATACTGATCCTTCAGACTCTACCAAGTTTGTCCATGAGTTGTGAGACCGAAGCAACCTAGTGCTCTGATACCAACTTGTCACGACCCGAAATCCCACCTTTAGGACGTGATGGCGCCTAACGTTGCACTCGCTAGGCAAGAAAATGTGTTAACTGAATTGATTTAATAACAAGTGAAAGTAATAAATACTGACTAGATAATTGAGATAAAATGCGGAAGCTTAACAAATTTTAAATAACAATAGCCAATAACGAAGAAATCTCTTCAAGTACAAAACCCAGAATGGAGTCACAACCTCACGAACCAGTCTAAGATTTAGCTAAAGAGAACCGTTTGAAAGAAAATGATATATCTGTCTGGAAATACATAGATGGCATAATGAAAGATAGACAGTGACGCCGAGATCCACGAACGCTTGCGGAACCACCTCGGTGTCGTCTGAAATGGACTTAAGGATACTCCCTCTAACGATGTCCACTGGTTCCGGCTGCGTAATCTACACAACATAAAGAAGTGCAGGTGTAGCATCAGTACAACCGACCCCATGTACTGAGTAAGTGCCAAGCCTAACCTCGTCGAAGTAGTGACGAGGCTAGACACGACAACAACAATTTATCTGTACAGTTCTACAATAAATACCAAGGAAGGTAGAAAGGAGTAAGCAATTAAGCACAGTGATACGGGGACAAGTAACGGGGTAACAAGTGAGAAGAAAATACGAATAACTGAACAAACGATAATGCAAACGAACCAAGACAACAGGAAATAATAACTCGAACAAAATGTACACGGCATCACCCTTCGTGCTTTTACTCTCATCCTCACAATGCAATGCGTAAATGAAAGCAATATAAATAATGGCATGGTATCACCCTTCGTTCTTTTACTCTCTTCCTCACAATTCAATGTATAGATAAAAGCAATGTAAGTCATGGCACGACATCACCCTTTGTGATTTTACTCTCTTCCTCACTATGCAATGTGTAGATAAAAGCAATGTAAATCATAACACGGCAGCACCCTTTGTGCTTTTACTCTCTTCCTCACTATGTAATGTGCAAATAAAAGCAATGTAAATGATGGCACGACATCACCCTTCGTGCTTTTTTTTCTCTCCCTCACGATGCAATGTATGAAATGAATGAGATGAATACAAGGCATCACCTTTCGTGCTTTACACTCTTCCTCACCCAAATCAGCAAACAAATAACAGCTTGGCAAGGAATTTAATAATATGAAATTCAAAAACCACCCAGCAAGGGGAAGACATCAACCAAAATAATAACCATGCCCGACAAAGGACTCAGCTATAACCAATTTCTTACAAGTACATAACGTAATGAATTGAGTTCTCGACTGAAGTATCATATCACAAGTACTTAAACAGATATTCTCAGCAATTCAACAACTTTATAAAGGAAACCACTTCAAAGCACAATAAATATCGGAATAATAACAGGTATTCACTAATTAGACTCACGGGCATGCTTGAAAAACAATGCATAGGTACTCGTCACCTCACATATACATTGAACATGATAATACAAGTAGCACATACGACTCAACACCTATTCCCTCACTAAAGTTAGGCCAAACACTTACCTCGGTTTCAAAAATGCAAATCAAGCCTCTAGCACTGCTTTCCCTCTGGAATCCATCTCCAAAACGATAGTATCTAAGCATAATCGACTCAATAATATTAATAATGACTCAATAATTCAATCCCAAAGTCTAATTATACATTTCCCATCATTCTTCCAAAAATACCAAAATTCGACCCCGGGCCCGCTTGGTCGAAACGCGAGGTTCGGACCAAAATCCGATCACCCATTCCCCCACGAGCCCGAATATACAATTTGTTTTGAAATCCGACCCCAAAACGAGGTTGAATTCCCAAAAATTGGAAAAGCCCTAACTCTACCCAAAACCCCAATTTCTACCCTTTAATTTCATGTTTTTAGGCCTAGAATTCAGTGATTGATGAAGAAAATGGAAGAAATTAGAGTTAGGATTACTTACCCAAGTGGTTATGGTGGAAGAATGGCTTGGAAATCGTCTATGGGGTTTGGAGAAGAGGAAGACGGTGAAAAATATGAAAATCCCGTAATGAGTATTTAGTTTTTGGCTTTTAAAAATATATGGGCGAATTATACCTATGCGATCGCGGAAGGGGGGTTGCGATTGCACAGTGGATGGGTCCCCTAAGCTCCGCGATTGTAGAAGACTATACGCGATCGCACAAGACAATGCTACCCAGCCCCCAGGCCCACACTAAGCTCTGTGCGTTCGCACCCAAGCCTCTGCATTTGCACTGCCTACCCCCACTACCCCTCCGCATTCGCACCTAGTATGGTGTGTTCACATAGAGTGTTTTTAACCCTGCCCCCAGACCCCACTTTTACCCTGTGCGTTCGCACCCCCTTGAGTGTGTTCGCATAGGGTAATTCCTTGAACACCAGAAAATGCACTAAAACACCAGATTTTTCTAACTTTTAGCACCCCGACACCTACTTGAAACTCACTCGAGCCCTCGGGGCTCAAAACCAAATATACACACGACTTCAATATCATCCTAAAAACTTTTCGAGTAATTAAACCACCAAAATAACATCAAAAAAATAAATTAAACTAAAAAATGCATAGAATTTCCTCAAACGTCATAAACTATCAAATTTTCTATTTTTTATTCGAAACACGTCAAACCAAGTCCGTTTCTTACCAAATTTTACAGGTAACTCATATAATATATATTGAACCTGTTCCGGGCACGAGAACCATAATACGGGCCCGTTAACACAGATTTCACATCAAAGTTCATTTTCAACAAGTCTTTATTATTTTCAGAAAATAAGTTTCTTTAAAAATTCATTTCTCGGACTTGGGACCTCAGAATTCGATTTCGGGCATACGCCCAGGTTCCATATTTTCCTACGAACCCTTCGGGACCGTCAAATCACGGGTCCGGGTCCATTTACTGGAAATGTTGACCAAAGTCAACTTTATTCAATTAATTATCATAAATTCAACTGTTTAACACATTTCCACATAAAGGCTTCTTGGCTACGCGCCCGGACTGCGCACACACATCAAGGTGAGATTAACGGAGGTTTTCAGGGGCCTCGTAACATAGTTTTAGCTAAATTTACACAGGATAACCTTTTGGGTTATCACAGCTCATGCCGGGTCCAGAAAGGTACAGGCCCAAAAGGCTGACATTTGAAGGATTGCACAGGAGAATCCGAGTTGCTGCAAGAGTTTGTTACTTGGTTCCAAAAGGAGAGGATGTTGCTCCCGATTGTTCTGGATGAATGGGCGGATGAAGCATTCACCAAGGGTCTGAATCCAAAAAGTTCAGACGCTTCACGGAAACTGAAGAAAGGTTTTCTTGAGTTCCAAGCAATGACTTGGGTGGATGTCCATAACTGATACGAGTCAAAGATAAGGATCGAAGATGATCAGGTTAGTTTCCCGTTGTTGGCAAAGGGATGGGAGAAGAATAAAAGAAAAATCAAAAGACGATTTCGACACGGACAGACGGTCTTCGAGGGGTCAGTTTTTGCCATACGAACGGACCGAAGGCTGGAGCAGGGGCTTCCAGTCAGCAAATAGGTTAACTACCGATAGAAGGACTGATCGCGGTCAGAACAATAGATTGTTGCTGGACAAAGAAGCGTCAGGTATGCATGATCCTTCTTATCCCAGACTATCAGAATATAATTTCAATGCCGGTACAATAGATTTAATATCATCTATTAGAAACATCAAAGAAGTACGATTTCCAAAGCTGATGAGATTCGATCCCAACCAGAGGGATCCTAACTTGTGGTATGGATACCATGTCACGAATGGCCACTGGACCGGGGATTGTCGACATCTCCTATCACGACCCTAAACTCAAACCTGTCGTGATGACGCGTATCGATGATACTAGGCCAGCCGACTCTCACAATACTTCAATAATTCACATTAGTTGAGAAAGTTATGATCCTGGTTGCAGTGATTGTGATAGGCTCGTCGAGCACGTCTAAATTCAGTCTAAATTACTTATACATCATATTATCATATAAAGTTATATGTTAGAGATATAATGCAATATCACAAGATGTCTATATCGTCACTGTGACAAGAGTAACATTGCATAAAATATTTACATAAGGGTGTCTGGATGTGTTCCATCACTACCATACGCGAGACTATTATATAAGAGTGTTTGGATTGTTCGAACACTGCCGTATATAAAATTTGTAGATGTGTTCCACCGTAGGGCTATGGTTATGACGCTTGGATATACTCTAACATAACAGAGGCGTAAGAAAATAGGGTTTATGTCCCAACACAAGGGAAATAGATATTATATGTTGAGTTGTTCATGAACATTTGCTTTTGACTGAATTCCTGCATGATAGTAATTTTACTAACTCGATATGCATATCTTATTATTTTAGGCTTTATAAGAATGCAAGTATCTTGCTCTATCTAGTTGGTTGAAACGGTAAGCCACAACTATTGGATCCAAATTGGTTTAGCAAGCCTTGGATTATATATTACTAAATACCGAGGTGGTTTCGCACAATATAGAGCAAACAAAACTATTATGTCAATAAACGATATTGGAATTTTGAGTTCATGAAAGGTGAAAAAAGTCTTGGAAGATTTTTCCACGAAAGGAGTTATGAGATTTTGAATGAGACTAGGTTAGTGCAATATAGACTTTCCTTGCCCTCACGATTTTCAGTTGTACATCTTATGTTTTATGTGTTCACCATGAGAGGCATATAAAATTCAGTCCAAGGAAAGGGAACTAGATGAAAAGTTTGAATAACGAAGGAGGTCCCACAGTTACTGTAGATAGGCGAGTGCGACTCGAAGAAGGTTGCTTAAGTGAAAGCGATATAGTGCAACCATCCAATTGAGAAAGCTACGTTGGAGTCGGGGATAGACATGTAGATCAAGTACCTACAGTTGTTTGAAATGTCATGTAAACTTTCTTACTTGTTTGAAAAGGAACGCTTGTTTAAGTGGGGGACAATGTAATAATCCGAAAATTTTATGTACTTACTAATTGTGAGACTAGAGAATTAATTTTATTTATAGCTATTGAGTCAAATACTAACTAGTGGAAGAGAATTATTGTAGTATATAGGAAAAAATAGAATTATTATAATATAAGAAGGTGTATTAAATAAGTGGCTAGTGGCTAATCTCACAACTTAACTTAAGTTTTGCTTAAATAGTAAGGAGTGAGCCTGGCCCATGCTCTTACTGTTATCACGTTTACTGCTCAAGGGATCGTAAAATAGTGTAGTTATAATGTAGTTCCTTAAGAGAGAACACCCAAAATAAAAAGGATTCCTAGAGAATTTCTAAGGCTACTGTGACGGCGCAAGGTTTTACTAATGAAAGACTATAAATTGATTCTAATGGCCTAATCCTTTTCTGGAATCATTCATGAAAAATCCAAGCATACAGGTAAGTCCCCATATTAACGTATATTGAATAGATGAATTAAGGTAATTGAGTTATGATTTATATTTTTATAATATTATGTCAACGATGGCAG
This sequence comes from Nicotiana knightiana, assembly GCA_005239525.1. Taxonomy (NCBI): domain Eukaryota; kingdom Viridiplantae; phylum Streptophyta; class Magnoliopsida; order Solanales; family Solanaceae; genus Nicotiana; species Nicotiana knightiana. Next base: position 16,718 of record ML438642.1, on the reverse strand, counting down.
ACACAATAATTATTCAAATAGTGGCAACGATGTAAGCTTAGATATCAAACAACAATTCATACATAATGTATGGAACCTAGTTGGACATTAATATTGAAGCTATTGTTCATAGACTTTATTTTACGTATACTCAGATTCTTTTTTCTTTTTAATGTTACTCTATGGTTATCAATTGCGAAGCTGGGGGTACTAATTTATGGAAACTAAAATTGAATATTGAGTTACATTGAGATATATTTTCATGGTTGTATAGATTATTAAGACTTAACTCTACGATTTAAAGTTAGGGATATTGAGATTTGACCCCGAAGAACATAATTGACATCGTCATTAATATTTTTTCATAGATTGAGGCTATTGGGCACCGTTGGTTTGTGTTCTAGGCATCATGAGGTTAGGAAATTTGTTACTCGCGAGTTAAGTGAGACTTTAAACTTTGATACTTGCTTTTCTAAAACTCGTTTTAAGAATGTATTTTCTCTGCCCGGTCCATGTGTTGGAACAAGTGTGCACTTGGCAGAATTGGTGGTCTTAGACAAGCAACAAATATATTATTTTATGCAAAAAATATATATTATTTTATAAGTTGTTTGATATTTTGATACGACTGTGCGCTATGATTTTGATACGGCTGTGTGCCATGATATTAAGTTTGATACGGCTATGCGCCATGATGTTGAGTTTGATACGGTTGTGCGCCATGATGTTGAGTTCGATACGGCTGTGCGCCATGATGTTAAGGCATTGTGTATGCCTTTGAACATCACCCGAGTATTGTGTATGCTTTTTGATATATTTGAGGCATTGTGGTGTCGTTGTGGACTCGTAGATGTGTTGGTAAATTTCTTTCACTAGAATTATGATATGCACTCTTGTTGGTTAATTCTTAATAACTCTGTTGATACACATATATTGAGTTATTGTATAATGATCATATTTGTTATATCATTCGTGTTGTGGTGTGTTTGTATTTTCTAACACTTGTTCCAGAGGTATTTAAAGTGGTTGGCCGAGGATCTTACTGGGTTATATTTACATATAACTCACTCCTTACCTGCATCTCTATGCATATACCGTTGCAGGAGATAGAGCTAGTGGCTGACTAGTTTGATCGAGTGGATCCTATTGCCGAGGTGAGCCGCCGCATTGTTCGTGGAGGTTTTCGTTTCAGACTTACCTAGCTCGTGTTAGTTATTTTCTTTTTTTCTGTGGGGTTTGCATACTTGTCGATAAAACTCATGTTACTCTGTTAGATGCTCCATGGTCTTAGTGTGAGATTTGGGCTAGAGTTTCATTATTTGAGTGATTGTTGATTTTTCTATCGATTGACTACGGTATTGGGCGATAATCATTTCATCTTTAATTACTAATAATATTATTAGGCCTGCATTTTTCTCTCTCAATGTTTGTGTAAATGGTTAAACGTTAGAGAAAGGAGTTTGAGTGGCAGGTAGTACTAGCTGGGTGCCAGTCACGTCTAGGGGGTAGTTTGGGATGTGACAGTGTAGGCATGCTTTCAGTCCAGAGTTTAAGTCAAATCAGTTGATTTACGTCAAGTTCAAGTAGAGTCAGATAAATTATCTTTCAACGATTCTCAAAGAAAGAATATAAGACAACAATGTGCAACAATGATGAAATCATATACTGCCCCTCGGGCAATCATCACTCAGTCCTCCCAATCACTCCAACCTCACAGCTACTCATTCCTCACAATAGCTCAGCATACGACACTCGCACTCAGTAGGTACCTATGCTCACTGGGGGTGTGTACAGACTCCGGATGGACTCCTTTAGCCCAAGAGCTACATTAATGCCAATCATGGCAGAATCAATTAAACATGTTGTGGCATGCAGCCCAATCCCATAAATATCCTCGCAATCAAGCCCTCGGCCTCACTCAGCCATCAATTTCTCCAGTCTCTCGAGCTCTCAGAAATCAGTACAAATCAGCCAACAGAAATGACATGATGCATCAAATAGAATAACAGAGACTGAGATATGATATAATAATGCATGAATATGACTGAGTACAGAATATCAATTAAAAGAGTGAGATGAAATCAATAAACGACTACTAAGGGTCTCAACAATACCGTCATAAGGCCTAAGAATGGTGTATAGTGTGATTTACAGCCAATCTTTCTATAACACATAGGGAGCATATGGCTAACAACAGGTTGTTCAACTTTATAGTTTATATGGGATGGACCAAGTCACAATCCCCTAGGTGCACGCCCACACGCCCGTCACCTAGCATGTGCGTCACCTCCAAAATAGTCACAAGACACAAAATTCGGGGTTTCATACCCTGAAGACCAAATTTACAACTATTACTTACCTCAATCCGATAAAATGTCTACTCTGCAATGTCCTTGCATCTCGAATCATCCTCCGAACGTCCCGAACCTAGCCACAAGAAGTACACTACCATTAATATATGCTAAAGGAATCAATTCCACAAGAAAAACTATTAAATTAGACTCAAAATCCGAAATTGGCTCAAACCCGGCCCCTAGGCCCACGTCTCGGAATCCGAAAAATGTCAAAAAAACCGAAAGCCCATCCACTCATTAGTCCAACCATACCAAATTTACTCAAATCCGACAACAAAATCTCCTTCAGAACTTCAAGATTCCATCTCAAGAACTCTTCCACTTTTCCCCCAATTTTTCACCCTAAATCATAATTTATATGATATCAAGATATAAACATGGGATTTAACCAAAATAAAGTGAGAAACACTTACCCCAATCAACTCCCTGAAAATCTCTTCAAAAATTGCCCAAATCCGTGGTCTCTAGCTCAAAATATGAAAAACAGGTTCAAACCCACGAAATTGAAATTTAATACTGCCTACTAAGATTCCTTCTTCGCGAACGCGGAAGTACCCTCACATTCGCGAAGCACAAGCTGCCTCTGACCAGAAATCCCTTTTACGCGAATGCAACCTACCTCTTACGAACACGAATCTTTACTGAACCTTCTCATCACAAACGTGATCTCACCCTCGCGAACGCGTAGGCCAAATGAATGGGTCCTCAGCTGCCTCTTTCATTCTTCGCGAACGTGATACTCATCCCGCGTCCTCGATGCACACAACTCCTAAACCTTCCCAATCGCGTCCCATACTTCGCGAACGCGAAGAAAAATTCTTCCTCAATCTCTAGATACTCTTCGCGAATGCGAGACCTGCCTCGTGAACGTGTAACAGGAAACCAGCAACAACAAAAACTAGCAGATCAACTATCTCTCAAAGGCCATAATTGGTCCGTTAACCACCGAATCTAACCCGAGACCAAACATACCAACACGTCCTATAACATCATACGAACTTAGTCGAACCTTCAAATCACTCAAAACAACATCAAATAACCTAATTACCCTGGATTCAGCCTAAGAACTTCTAAACTTCCAATTTCCACAAATGATGCCGAAACCTACCAAACCACGTCCGGATGATCTAAAATTTTGCTCACAAGTCACAAATGACACCACGAACCTACTCCAACTTCCGAATAGTCAATCCGACCCTATTATCAAAATTTTCTCTGCTGCCCAAAATCGTCAAAATTCTAACTTTCGCCAATTCAAGCCTAATTCTACCACGGACCTCCAAATCACATTCCGAACGTTCTCCTAAGTCCAAAATCACCTAACGGAGCTAACAGAGCCATCAAAATTCAAATCCAAGATTTTTTACACATAAGTCAATATCCGGTCAACTTTTTAAACTTAAACTTCTAAATAAGAGACTATATGTATTAATTCACTCCGAAACCACTCCGGAACCGAACCAACTAACACGGTATATCATAATATAGTTGTAGAACACAAAAGAAGTAGGAAATAAGGGAACGGGGCTATAACTCTCGAAAATACCGATCGAGTCGTTACATCTCCGGTTAGAAGTGGCGACACTATTAGAGAATGGTCATCTCAGAGAATGATTGAGTGACCGGGCCAAGAACAATTATGGTCGCAACCGGGACAATGTGGAACCCTCAAAATCAGGTAAAGATCTCCCGTGCCAAACGATCAACATGATCTTCAGAGGAAATGAGATCAATGGGGTCACCTTCCCGGTAGCAAAAAAGACAAAAGTATCAATAACACATAGCAAGAGACTTTGGGAAGTTGCCTAAGACGACATCACTTTCACAGAGGAGGACGCAGATGGATTGGTGCTATTGCACAAGGACGTACTGGTAATTTCTTTAAATGTGATAGACTTTAAAATTAAACGTGTTCTAGTAGATCCAGGAAGTTCGGCCAATATCATACAATAGAGAGTATTAGAACAAGCTAAACTCACCGAAAGCATCATTCTGTCCACAAAATGCCTCACCGACTTCAACCTCGCAAGCGTGACAACCCAAAGAGAGATTTTATTGCCCACGAATGCCGAAGGAGTGATGAAAATGACTCTTTTTAAAGTGGTATATGGTGATATGGTATGTAATATCATTCTGAGAAGACCATGGTTACACGACATGAGAGTTGTACTACCAACATATCATCAGTTGCTAAAACTCCCAACTCCCGAAGGAATTAAATTGATAAGGGGCGACCAACCGTCGACAAGGGAGATGAATTTTATTTCAATCTCCATTAACAAAGGAAAGGAACACGCATCATAGAAACTACAGGAACCGGCACCCGGTCCCAAATCAAATAAAATTAACCCGGGGGTAGAAGCGTTGGAAGCCTATCAGGCACCAAGGTATTTCAAGGTACTAGAAGAGACGGATGCAACGAAATCCACAGCGGAAGAACTCGAGCAAGTTTCATTGTTCGAAGAATTCATAGAAAGAAAATTCCACTTGGGGACAAGACTGCACCCTGAGCTCAGCTCTGGCTTTATTAAATTTCTTAAGTCTAATGCCGATTGTTTTGGGTGGTCGCATGTGGATATGATAGGTATCTCGACAGAGGTAGCCGTACACAAGTTAAGTTTGGATCCCAACATATTTCTGGTAAGACAAAAGAAACGGCCTATTGCGGAGGCTAGAAAGAAATTCGTCAAAGAGGATGTAACTCGCTTACTTGATATCGGTTCGATCCGAGAGGTAAAGTATCCTGACTGGATAGATAATGTAGGCATAGTTCCTAAAAAGAACAATATATTTTTCATGTACGTAGTTTATAAGTGCTTTAATAAGGCGTGCCCGAAAGACTCGTTCCCACTACTAAACATTAATCAAATGATCGATGCAATGGACGGACACGAGTTAATCATTTTCCTTGATGCTTATTCCGGGTACAATCAAATTAAGATTAACCTAGAGGATCAGGAAAAGACTTTGTTCATCACGAGTTTCGGAACATATTTCTATAATGTGATGCCCATCGGTTTGAAGAACGTCGGAGCCACTTATCATCAACTTGTAAATAAAATGTCTGGAAAACAACTAGGAAAAACTATGGAAGTTTATATATGCGATATGCTCATTAAGTCTTTGAATGCAGGCGATCACCTTAAGCATGTGCAAGAAACATTTAAGATCTTAAGAAAGCATAATATGAAGCCTAATCCTGAGAAATGTGCATTCGGGGTCAGCTTTGGTAAGTTCCTAGTATTTCTGGTATCACAAAGGGGGATTGAGGTAAATCCAAGATCAAGGCCATCGAAGACATCCCAGACCAGCTGTCAAGCGTGAAAGAAGTCCAAAGACTCACAGAGAGATTGGCAACTTTGAGCAGGTTCATTTCCCCGCCGTCAGAGAAATGCCATCATTCCTTTGCACTACTAAAAAATAAGAGTAACTTCGAATGGACCCCGGAGTGCCAGCAGGCTTTGAGAGATTTGAAAAAGTTACTTGTCAAGCCCTCCATTACATTCGAAACTAAAGGAAGGTGAAACACTGTTGGTCTACATCATAGTCTCGGAAGTAGCGGTAAGTGCAATTTTAGTCCATGAGGACGAAGGTAAGCAATATCCCATTAATTTTAACGGGAGCAGAAACTCGCTACCCGTATTTGGAGAAGCTGGCCTTAGCTCTCGTAGTCGCCGCTCGGAAGCTAAGGTCTTACTTCCAATGTCACCCGATAGCCGTGGTGACCACATTTCCTCTTCATAACATCCTTCATACCCAAAATCTCGGGTGAGTTGCCCAACTGGGTCGTTGAAATGAGTGAATTCAACATAGAATATAAACCAAGGACTGCGATTAAGTCGCACATCTTGGCTGACTTTGTGGCTGATTTTAGTCCAGGATTTTTTCCCTTTGAAACCAAAGAGGTAGTAATGGTCTCAGAATTGACATCGAGAGTTTGGGCCTTATTTACGGATAGAGCCTCCAATGTAAAAGTGTCCGGGCTTTGCGTAGTGTTAACCACGCCTTCGGGAGAAACCCTAAGGCAACCCATCAGAATGGTGCCTTTAACTAATAATGAAGCAGAGTATGAGGCTTTGATTGCAGGGCTTGAATTGGCCCGGGAACTATATTCCAAGGTCATAGAAATCAAGTGCGACTCACAACTGGTGGTAAATCAGGTCTACGGGATTTTCGAAACCAAAGAGGAGTGTATGCAACAATATGTGATAAAGGTCCAGGTTCTTCTTACTCGATTTCGGGAATGGTCAATTACTTATATCCCGAGGGAAGAAAATGTAGAAGCAGATGCACGACTAGCCTCGGTTCATCAATGAAAATGAAGGGATCAGAGTCCGGAACAATAGTACAACTAATGCATTCGGTCCTAGACGCAGGTAGCTACTACGAGGTAAATACAACTAATTTGGGTTGGGACTAGAGGAGTGAGATCATCGATTATCTCGAGCAAGGGATATTCTCGAAGATGCCAAGGCTTCCCGGGCGTCGTGTGTCAAAGCAGCACGGTATAGCTTCAAAACAGGCCAACTGCTCTGAAAAAATTTCCAAGGCCCGTTGGACCGATGCTTGGGGGCACTTAAAGCTAATTATATTATGCGAGAAGCCCACAAAGAGATATGCAGCAACCATTCGGGTGCAGATTTCCTAGTGCTAATACTGGTAAGGACAAGATATTATTTGCCCCGCATGGAACAATACGCCAAAGCCTTTGTATAAAAATGTGATATGTGCCAATATTATGTGCCGCTGGTACATCAACCTGCAGAATCACTGCATTTGGTTCTGTCTCCATGGCCATTCATGAAATGGGGGATGGACATCGTTGGACCACTACCGCCAGCTCCCGGTAAGGTAAAATTTCTTTTGAATTTAAATGACTATTTTTCTAAGTGGGTAGAAGTAGGTCCTTATCAAAAGATTGGCGAACGCGAAGTGGTGGATTTCTTCTGAGAAAACATAATTTGCAGGTTCAGAATACCAAAAGAGATATCACGCAATAATGTGCCACAATTTATTGGCGCAAAAATCACAAAGTTCCTCGAAGATTTGAAAATAAAGAGGAACACATCTTCTCCCTACTATCTGAGCGCAAAGGGTCAAGCGCAGGCAACGAACAAAGTGATTATACAAAACCTCAAGAAAATGTTAGAAGCGGCTAAAGGTAAATGGCTCGAGGAGCTACCCGAAGTTTTATGGGCATACCGAACAATGGCCAAATCAAGCACAGGAGAAACCCCTTCTCCCCTTATGTACAGAGCAGAAGCATTAATTCCGGTGGAAGTAGGGGAAACTACTTTGAGATATTTCCATGAAAATGAAAGGTCAAACAACAAAGCAATGTTAGTATATTAGAGCTACTCAATGAGTGCATGGACTTGGCACATATAAGAATGGCAGCCCAAAATCAGAGAATGGAATGATATTATAATCGAAGAGCCAACCTCTGGTATTACAAAGTAGGAGACTTGGTCCTAAGGAAAGTAACTCAAAACACCCGAGAGCTCAACGCGTGGAAGCTAGGTCCAACATGGGAAGGCCCCTACCGAGTTTCAGTTGTCATCAGGAAAGGTTCGTATGAATAGAAGAATCAAGATGGAGAAAAATTGCCCACCAACTGGAACGTGGCAAACCTCAAAAGATATTATTGCTGATGAACATCATATGTACTGAAAGTATGTGCTATACTCTTTTTCCCTTCGTTTAGTTTTTATCCCAATCAGTTTTTTCTGGAAGGGTTCTCAACAAGGCATCAACAGAAAGCACACTACGAAGAAAGCTTCAACAACAGCAATAAGACCTTTAATAACAAGGCACACATGCAAAGAGACACTCCGGGACGGTTAGATAATCTTTGGCTCTATAGATAAATTTCCACCGGGAAGTTGAATTTGCTATCGAACAACGGTTAACCGACCGTTCATAAGTGCAAAAAACTAGAGGGTTGTTAGATAGTCCTCGCTCGATAGAATAAATTCCTAAGAGGAAGAAAAGTGTGTTACTGAGTTAAGGATTATCTAGCAACTCGTTAGTGGGATCCTCGAAGGTGCAAGACTTCATATGTTCCAATTCGCATTTTTCGCATTCGAACACTAGGGGGAAATGATATGAGGATACGAAAACAATGATTGCCACGTCAACCGGGAAACGAAAACTGAAAACATTGTTATATCATCGGGACCGGGGACTGTGTGGCCAGCCCCAAACGAGTTGTACGTTAGCCACAAGTAATGGAAATTTCATTTTTATCATAACAAATTCTTATGTACTTTTTAAAAATTGAAGGAATAAAATGAAGTCCTTTTATTTCTATCTTATTTGTTGTTTGAACGATGAATTAACTTTGTCATTTTAAAGTTAACAAGAACTTCAAATGCTAGTGCCGTATGGAAAGGAGACGTCCTCTTCAAGAGAACCATAAATATAAGGGGGCCCACTCTTATAAAAACCCTCATGTTAAAGGGTTGATTTCGAAATAATTTATGCATGGAATAAAAATGCTTTCGGGAAAAAATACACCCGAAGCCTTGCACAAAAAGACGCAAAAAGAAACTTGCGCAAATACTTATGAAAACCCTCACATCAAAGGGTTGATTTTGGAAGAACTTATGCCTGGAATGAAGATGCCTTCGGGGAAAATACACACGAAGCCTTGCATAATCAAACGCAAACAGTAAAACTTACGCAAACCACTTGAGCCAAAAATACATAGGTTCAAACTTACATAAATTTTCAAATGAAAGAATGTAGAAAGACTCATGCAATACATGAGAAAATGATGTTTTTATTTAAAATAAACGTGCCAAAATAGCACAAGTACAAAAGTTGGGAAAAGAAAAAGATAAACTACTGCCTCTTCAGAACCAGGAGAAGAGAAGTGTTCGCGCCCCCAGGGGGAGTAAGTAGATCTGTCGATGGCTCAACATTTTGTCCTTCATAATTTGGTCCCTTAGCATCATCATCTTCCAGTTCTCTTCAGTTCCCGAGAACTCAGAACCGGAACCAGAAGAACCAGAAGCATCAAGCCCTGCTGGCAGACCACTTTTAGCAGATAACTCAAGCTCACCGGCCTTAGCAATTTCAGCATCAAAGTCAAGGATACCATCTTTGGCCTCTTCCAAGATTTTTCTCCTCATGCTATACATAGCATAAGTTTTCTCAACAACGAGGGAAGCCGCCTGGCACTTGAGTTCTTATTTGAGTTGGGTTGCCTCTAAATTGATATACTTCTCCTCCAATCGGGCACTTGAGTTATACTTCTCCTCCAATCGGGCATATTTCATCGTCACAGCAGCAAGTTCTTCAGTATTAGAATTCAAGGCTGCCTCTAAATTGATCAATCTTTCAGCGGAAGCAGCCTCACGATCGGATGCAGCAAGAACGACATTATCAACTTCGAACCATTTGGACTTAGCTTCTTTAAATTGGACCCTCAGTGGGGAAATATCTTGACTAAGGGTCTCCACTTCCTGCTCACTTTTCTCCAAACGAGTTTCCAACACAACAACCTCAGCAACTTTGGTTTCCAATTCCGAGAGGAGAATAACGGCTTGATCCCGTTCAACCAAAAGTTGATCCCGCTGGGAGGTAAGTTCCTCTTTTTCCTTAATCAAGCTCTAGAGGCCCTCAGAAGCAAGAAAGTTGGCCTACAAAGTAAGAAAGGAAAACTCAAGATATGTTTAGGCAAAGATAAATAAAAAAAAATAAAAAAAAAGTAAGGAATATACCGCTGCAGCGTGGTGCATGGAGTTGTTCAACAAAACACTCTCCAAGGAGCCTGTATCTTTTCCCAATCTTTCTCTGAAGCCAAAGGCTTCAGGTAATTATCAAGTTCCACCGACTAGGATAGCAAGTTGCGTTCGGTGGAGACCGAAAGAGTAACGTTCCTCCTCATTTGTGGATCTTCAGAATGGGCAACATAATTTTTCCCTAAATTCCCATGAATTGGGGACTAGGGAAAAAGAATATCTTCTGCTTGGTAAGGTGCAACCGGTGGATATGATATAGCAGTTGCTGATGAAAAAGGTGGTGAAGAAGAAGATGAAGTTGATGGAGGTAAAGAATGAGAAGCAGCTGTGGGGAACGCAATGCTGGTTGTTAGTTTCTCATCAACCAAAGACGATAGGGGCCCGATACTCAACCTCACGATATCTCGGGCAACGAGAATTGGCATTTTCTACCATTTCAAACTCCTTTTAGAGTGCCGAGACATCGTCCTCGGTTGGTGTAAATAACTCAATAGGTTGAGCATCCTGTTGAGATACTAAGGATTGTCGATTTCTATGTAGAGAAGCTCATTCATCACTACCTTCTTCATCATCGTCGATCAACATGTTGTCTATGACTGGCCGGGGATGAGGGCAAGTCACCATAACATTCGAAGATGACTCGGGGGCAACAGTCTTCGCCCTCTTATTCTTTCCCTCGGCCGCGGAGGAATGCCTTTTTTTTGGTTTCTTGTTCTCCGGCTGAGGACTCCGTAATAAAACATTTGTACTCGAAGCAGGCTCGGTAACATCTATTAGAGTAAGAGCCTCTTGAAGTAGCCTCGTCGCATCAATAGGATCAGTCAAAACATCATCCTCAGGGACGACAATCGAGCCCGCCAGTAGACCGGATTTTTAAAGATAAGATTAGGAAATTTCCTTACATAAGCTGAAACAAGAATCTACCATGATTTTTGGCCTTCCACCCGTATTTGAAGGCCATTTCTTTCCACGTACGCGTTTTGAACGTAGTGACATGCAAGATTTTATGGATCCACCGGTCAAAGCCTTCAACCCTAGGTGGAACCCATCGGGTTGCTGAAACGGGCGAAGAAAGGAGGATCAGTACAAGTATGAAAAAATCTCTAATGAAAGGTGTAAAGACCTGTAAAATTTTCTTGTTTAAAAATAATGCCTGAACGAGTTCCCGAGTTGTTTTTATTGTGCAAATTTTTAAAACGTACCTTAAGTGAGTAAAAAGTAGCCCGAGACTTAAAAAATCAAATTTCCCAGATAGTGGGCGTTATGCGATGCACTATGCGATCGCATAACGTGTATGCAGACCGCATAATGGTCGCATACATGAGCAGATCACTGCCCCATTTGAGGTCAACTATGCGATCCAATATGCGATCGCATTTCAGTTCTGCGGACCGCATAGCTGTCGCATTGTTGCCTTTGATTTTGGGAGGGAAGTTATGCGATCGCATAACGTGTATGCGGACCGCACAATGGTCGCATACCTGGGTAGTGTGTTTTGAATTTTGGCCCATCTTGAGGGCCATTATGCGGTCGATTATGCGGACGGCATGTCAGGAATGCGATCGCATTCCTGGCCGCATTCCTGTGTCGGGCTTCTATTTTTCTAATTTTTAAAAACCTACCCCAGTTCATTAAAACACCCCTCCCCTTCATTTTTTAACCATTTTCTGATATATTAGAGAGAGGAAAGGGTGGGTTCTAGAAAGAGAAAGTCCCAACTTCATCAAATTGGTCTTCCTTCATCACTCAAGCTTAGAACTAATCAAGTAGGACAAAAATTTCTTCACTCTAAGAGGTAAACTTCTACCTCATTAACCTTAATTTTCAGATTTGTGTTAAAATGAAGCATGGGTAGGATAGTTCATAAAGATAGGGTTAAGAATCTTTCATGCATGTACCCAATTTATCAAAATCTAGTAAAGGAAAATAGGTTGGAGTAACCTTTCACTAAAAAAGGAGTTATTTAATCTAAAGGAACACCCAGTGTTTGATAGAAAGCTCAAATGAGTTCAAGACATATTCATGCTTCCTAATTCTGAGTTTAAATGTGCCGCATTGTGAATTAGATTGAAGGTGCTAGAAGGTCCGGTGATTTGAGATAGAAATTAAGGAAAAATCCCTATTCGAGGTATGTATGGCTAACTTTAACCTTCGTAGAATCCTCTTGTTGGGCCCGAGTATACGGCATGTGTACCTTGTTTGGAAATATGTGAATTGATTGTTCAAATGTGTTGAGACATAAGATTCTATTCTCTGATTGTCCTAGTTGGCTGTCATGCTACCGTGCTATATGAGGTTGTGAAAAGTGTTTTGATGTGCCTATTTCATTCTGTGCAAAGCTCGTAAATGCTAAAGGGTATCGATATGAAAGGAAGTGTAATGAATGAAAGATTGTTGATGTGCCCAAGTGTGGGAATGTATATAATGGCTAAAATCCGTGCGTGAAAAGTAATGAAAAAGGGTATTGTGAAATGATGTAAATGAGCTGAACGATTATGGAAACACCGTGTACATGAATTACTACTTGATGAGAGTTATGGTGCCTTGGGCCCAAATAAATAAATTATTGATATGAACTTGTATTTCTTCAAATGATGATTCTTGGGATGTAATTGTTTGTGGTTGTTGTTGTGAATTTAAATTGTCAGGCGGGGTCGGGTTGCGCGCCGCAACACGAAGTAATAAGGTTGATGGGTTTTGGTGATAAGGGTTTCCTAGGTAATAAGAGTGGCCGAGGTAATAAGGGTGGCCGAGGTAATAAGGATGGAATGTGATCATTATTGCTACTGAAATGAAAATCTATGAGCTGTTAAATATGATGATGTTGAAAGGGGAAGAAGGAGAGATTGTGAAACTTGTTTGATTTTGGTTGTTTCATTCCACGTGCATTTATTAATTGGTTCTATTATTGTCCCTTTTGCCGGGGGCGCTACATCTTTTATATGGATGTAGGTGGGTCCATAGCAGGTAGCTTAGCTCGCCGTTAGTGGTGCTTTTTCCTCATACTTTTTCAGCTATACTGGGGAGCCTTACTTCCTCTCGGGGCCATGTGTAGTTCATGCCATCTCCTTTTGAGTATATTATGTATTGTAAGGTATAGTCGGGAGCTTGGTTCCGGCAAGTATTGTATAAACTCCTAGTACTCTCAGAGGCTCCGTAGACACTATGTGGGTGTGTATATATATGTTGGGCAGGGGTTGTATTTGCTTGTAATCGTGGTCCCTATTGGGAAGTGTTGTATCTATTATGTATGTTTTGGGAAATCTAGCATATTGATGTAAAATAAGAAAAAGTTGGATTTATTGTGGTAATCACACACTTTTAAGCTTATCTCACTGTTTCACATAAATAATGTATGTTATAAACACGGGGAAACGCGTTGGGTGGGAAAGGCAAATCAGGTTCGCTTGACTGGGGTCACCAGGTTGAGTGCCGGTCGCGTCCAACGATTTTGGGGCATGACAAAAGGAATATTGGACAAGGAACTTATGAGTACAGTTTCATGATCTCCAAAAGGATGAAGTCGTAACTGGAATGAAGTCATTGGTGGCAACTGCAACGAGCCATTCCATCCATCCACGGTCGTTGTCATCATCCATGCTAGATAATAGATCATGGCAGCCATATTTACTGAAATTTATCATCCCCTACGAATGATTTTGGAGGAATAGAGATTCATCACATGAGCTAAAGATAGCTCCTCTCCTATTTCTTGGCACGAGCGCCGAAGACATGCAATCATCCTTCACACAGAAGGACTTACTTATGCCAAACACACCTGGTACTGAAGGCAGAACTCCACAATAACGGAGTCAAGCTCTCTACTCAAAGAGTACACACCCAAAGTAAAGGGATACGTGTAAAATTATGTAAACCCCTCCCTGGGTAGGGTTAGTCGCTCTGTTAGATCAGGAGCAATAATGTCCAAATCATGACTGCAGTAATCTTCCTTCACAAAAGAAATACTGGAAGGACAGATGGAAGAAGGGTATCTGCCAATGACCCACGTGTAGGAGATAGCCGAAGGGAATTTCTCTTTGAAGTATTTTGTTATAACAAGACTTCTAGGAATGGTAGAATCCACTGTTGGAGGAACAACGTCCTCGGCTTTGCTCTTGCTCTTTGAAAAGCTGGTTTTCTTTGAAGAAGATGCCCTTTGATGAAAGGAAAGCTTTTTCGTTTGAAGGGAGCTAACGAGAGATTGAAGAACAATAAGGAAGATTTTAGAAAGCTTGGAAAGTTACGGAATATGAATGAAGAAGAATTATGCGTATAAGTAAAATTTTAGGTGGCTAAATTCATGGCCATAATTACCTCGAGAATCGACAAAATCTGTACTAAATCGTGGGATGACACGTGTTTGGGATATTAAATGCAAAGAGACGTGCGTCTAATCAAGAGTCAGAAGCCTTTAAGAAGGAATCATAGTAACTCCCACCAAAAGAGTTTTCCGACCAACTTTCCGGTGACACAAAGCTATATCACCGGAAAGTAGGGGGCCATCTGTATAGGGTAAAATATGCTATGAAAGATGGCTGCTTAAAAGAATGACATGTGGAACCGAGGACAATTATTCCATTTGGCACCGGAAGGAATGACACTCATAAAGAGGCAATAAATACCCTCCGCCAGGTGGCATTAATGAAGAATATAATATTCCACAACATTGAGTGCACTGCCGTTACAAAGAATTTGTCATTTATGCTTACCATTACACCTCCATCAATAGCTCTCATAATTGGCATTAAATAAGGGCACGATCCTAGGACCTTGTTCCCTAGACGTACTTATCAATAGTGAACTATGTTATCATTGTTAGCAGGGGCATTCTCTAGCAAACTGATATTATAATCTATTCAAAGCTCTATACTATTTTATGTTCTTACTTTGTGTTCTTATTATTGTTTTGCCCAGAATCATTATTTCTACTATTTCGTCTTCACATCAAGGCTATGTGTTACATATTTCTTCAATTAATTTATTATTTCATGATCGAATTAATTCACTTGTCTAGAAACCACGTATAAATTTAATTGTACCGTTTTACGGGTAAACAGTACATCGTGTATATTAGTGTATATCACACTATATTTCATGTTGTAATATGTGATAGAAAGAGTTCGTATAACATCTTGGCACTTAGATGTGAGTGCATATGTTTAAGAAAATATTAGATTTTTATGTACAACATAAACGATAAGAAATAAGTGAAATAATGTCATAAAATATTTTGTGAAATATATAAATGGGGAATTGTCGATGAAAACCGGTCATGAGATTGTAGTATAGTGTATTATAGACCATTGAAACCAGAGACATATCTAGATTTAGGTACAATTAGTGGTGGCAAAATGGATAAAACAAATAGTTATCCACTTATATTATCTACTACAAAATGGGTTGGATAATGAACTTTTTAAAAACGGCTTAAATAGGGATAAGAATCATATTATCCACTTAGAAAATAGATAACTACTGGGTTTAACTTTTATATTTTTAAAGACTTAAATTAGGGGTTCTTCAACTTTGGGAGACTAGGAATTCTCCCATAAGTAATATATTCAAGAAGCTATAGATAATATGGATACTCATATTATATGCCGGTTAACCCATTTTTCCTCTGTATTAAATATGAGCCGGGTTGAATAATTTATTCGTTTTTCCATTACCTATTTTGACTCGTAAATATCCGACCCAACCCACTCGTTTACTATCGCTAGGTACAACCAATAGATCAAATTGTTCAAGAGATTTTTAGTACGGATTCAACTTTTATATTGTGAAAGTGTCAAGTACTTTTAAACGGTAAAAAAATAATATGGAACAAAGTAAAATAATAAATATTTAGAGAGAGATAACTAATAAACTTTTCTTAGAAATTTAAAGAGAGATAATTAATAAACTTTTGTTGATAATCTTATCCAAATGAGCAGAGAAGTCTCCTATTTATAAGAAAGTTATTTGGTAACAAATAATCAATCTTGGTGGTCGAGTAACAAATCTTGGTGACCATGTAACCAATTTTAGTGACCAAGTAACTAGACCAGTTCATTAATAACTAAGAGCCCGTTTGGATTAGCTGATTTGAAATAACTGATAAGCATTAGGTGCTGAAAAGCAGTTTTTAGTGCTGAAACTGATTTAATAACTAAAAAGTTACGTGTTTGGATACAAGTGCTGAAATTGATAATAAGCTGCTGCAGCATTTGATAAAAAAGTGCTGATAAACTCTTTTTCTGTTAAATGACTTAAATAACCTTAGAACCATTTACACTTATAAGGGCGTAATTTTTCAAATTTTAGATTCCAAATCGATCCAAATACAAAATATTCTATTTGTCATTTTATTTTAAATACAACTGTGCTTATGATAAATATAATTTATTTTATGATAAACATACAATCATATATTATAATAATTAATAAATTAATAAAAGTTTCTTAATAAGAAATAAACCTAAATAGGACAAAATATTTGAAGAGAAACAAACATTGATTACACCAAAAATATAATATGTCCTCATATATTATATAGAGTTGAAAGATTAATACACAACCACATAGATATAAATATGCAAAGGAATAGATAATTTTCTTATCTTACATAGTCAATGAGAATTATAGACTTGAAAAGGGGGGG
>ML438641.1:42705-75894 GCA_005239525.1 Nicotiana knightiana | reverse complement strand
TTCATGCGTAGGTGAAGTGGAGATGGAAACGGGGCTAAAAGGATGCAAATACGTCGAAAAATATGCAAAAGGAGACACCCGGGCGATAGCTGGGCGACAGAGCCAAACACACTGACCCTGCCTGGCGTAAGCCAGGCGTTTGGGCTGAAACGCCAGCCCCACCCTGGCGTTAGCCAGGCGTTTGGGCTGAAACGCCAGCCCCACCCTGGCGTTAGCCAGGCGTTTGGGCTGAAACGCCAGCCTTGGCTTGGCGTTAGCCAGGCGTTTGGGTCAAAACGCCAGGTCCCTAGCTCGGCCAGAAATCGAGTTTTGACGGGTTTAAGTGTTTTCTAATTGAAATAGAAGTCTCCTACACGGTTAGGGTTCACCCTAAACCTATAAATAGACTCCTAAAACACAACTACGAGGAGAGATTCACAGGGTTACACAGAGATTCGAGTTTGGAGTAAATCGAAGGAAAAACATCAATTTGTACATATTTTCTTCCTTGCTTTGTAGTTTGATTATGCTAGTTGTTTTAGATTTTATTCTTATGAATTTGTTTAGCTAATTTCGTGTGGAACCCTTTGGGGAATAAACTTCTTGTGATATTAATATAGTTTTTATTGGTTGATTAAACTCTATTTGTTCAACTACGTTCCTGTTGTAGAGTATTGAAGGGCCCTCAATTAGCTGTGCCTATTTATTATGTATCTACTTGAGAGAGAGTGCATATTTAGGTAATTGTTTGAACAACACCACTCCCAGAGTATAGACGAAAGTCATAACCGAGGGTTTAGAGGTTGGATTAGAGATAACGATACTTCGGGTGCAATCTAAGTGAACTGTAATGCAATCTAGCTAGCGTAACTTGAGAGAGTGCGTCTAGTAAATTATCATAATTACTTGAGAGAGATTTATGGTAGATAGAGTGTTCATGATTGATAGAGACGATTAATCAAGCTATACGAAGTATCCGAGAAGTAAGTTCACCAGCGGGGGAAACCATAACCTTAGATTTTTATTACAATTGTTTATACCTTAGCATAGTTAATCTTTAGTTTTAATATTTAGTATTAGTAATTTAAATAACATCAGGTGACAGCTGAGTAGTATTTTAACAGCTTGCTTGATACGTCAATTCCCTGTGGGATCGACTCTGGGCATAATACCCCAGGATTATATTTGCAACGCCCACTTAGTCTTCTACAAGACATAGTTGAGCGTGATCAACCACCCTCGAGACCGATCTCTCCACTGCTCGATTTGCATAATCTTGTTTCCTTCTGCTCTTATTTCGTTTCCTCGATTCACATTCAGCATCTACTGCCTAAACAACCGGTATTAAAATAGATCAGGTATTATTAGAACCACATATTCAAATATAATTGTAATTACCATTTTCAAGGTAAAAAATCGGGTGTCAACATGTGACAACTATTTTAAGGAGGTGTTAAAAGAGACAGTATCCGCCTAACGGATTTGAGGGGTACTAGGAATTTTTTGCGAGTAACTCTAGATTAACCAGTTTGTGTCACCAAAGACTGGGTAAGGGCTCAAATTAACTTGAGGAGAAGATGTTAAGCATTCCTCAAGGTCCACAACTATGGGTTCCGACCGAACTTGAATTATATGAATTAGTCAAAAAAACAAGAGGGAAAGAAGTTGACCAATTATTATCAAAAGTCTACCAATAAACAAAAATAATCGATCTCAAGTCAAGATGGGGGTCCTAAGATTTTTAGCCTAAAGGATCACCCCGTGCAACATATATAATACTTTGTAACTCCCTCGAGATGGGGTGTTACTCGTATTTTTTAGCAGGCACAAAGTATCATCTCCTGCTACCCGATTACTATCTTTATGTTCTTACCTAAGGCGCATTAGTAGATTCTAAGTCGTGAGTTATGCGTGCACTACTCGTCCCATGCTTATGGTCAAGGAGGCGTTTGGACCTTTATTTTGGGTGGTTCTAGACCTAACTTAGGCTGCTCAAAATGATAAAATTAGGAGACATACAAAACAAGTTGAACTTCACATAAAGGCAATTAAGGGCTCAAGTTAGACTCCACACTTAGGAAAAAAATGCACGCAAAAAAATTAGGCGTTTGACAGTTTCAGAATTGAGTCGAGTTAAAGTCATTAAGCCCTCTAGCCATGATTTCTATGTGACCTCGGAATTCAAACATTCATGTAGTTTCATATGGAATGTGCTACCTTATAGGCATGATTTCTCAATAGCTATATATTTTAGGGAATCATGTATTGCGTACTGAAATTACATATTACAAGTGTTTAAACCTGTAGACATGATATCTAGGTGTAGTAGTTGGCAGTGATAACCGAGGAAAATATTCAGAATTACTCTTTTGATCCTATAGACATTCTTTCTAATAGTAGCAACGAAACAGTGTTCAATACTAATACTTAAAAGCGAGTAGGATTAACCTATATGCGGAATTTCTATAATTAGTGATTGAAACTTGTTTTAGATCCTATAGACATGTCTCCTAAGTGAGCAATTGTAACAGCATCACATTAACCAAGTAAAACGCTATAGAAATGATTGGTAAAATGCACACTTTGTAGAACATAAGCTAATATGACCCTATGGTCATAGTGTCTAATGGATATGCTGTAATGAAAATTGAAACATTAGTCACTTTATTTCCTATAAGCATGATATTTAACAAACATGTAGAAGCAGAGTATGTTAAGCAAATTAAACACATATAGGCAAGTTATCTAACACTCACAGTAGCGGAACATGTTCGAGCAAATTAAACACCTATAGGCGGGATTTCTTCCCGTTTCATGGAAGTATTAAAATAAACCCATTTTCCCAATTTTACTAACACCCCAATTATTATTACAACATTATTAAAGTCCCAATGAGTAAAATAAATTACAGAGTTACACAATAGCTATAGTGGGCCTAAGGCAGGCCTAAAGTATACCCAGCCATGGCCAAGCATTCAGTTTCATATACAACAGGCTTCACCACAGCCCAGACGTCATAGCCAATCAAACCTAGAAAAAAAAAATCTTCATTTTACACAAAATGGATAAAACCCAATAGCCATAATTTGATCAAAAGTCATAGGAGGATAGCCATTCAACAAACCAACTAGTTTATCTAGTAGGTGAAAAAGGGGGCAAAGTTGCGCAATTAGGGAAAAGTGGAAAAGAACCTTGGACCCTAGTGTGTCATATTTCCCATGGGCATCAAGAACCCATGGCAATGCTCACACTAGTGAGGTTGATGGAGCAGACTTAGGGGAAGGCCTTGGCTTTCAGCCGGCTCATAATTAGAAACAATTAATAAAAATAGTAATAAGGTAATAAGTTTGGAAAATCATTTGCAAACACTATAAGATAATCACATAATGAACTCAAGAAGAAAGTTAACACATTGGGCAGGGTGACATATGCTAATAGACAAAGCCTAGGATTGCAAAGTTAACATGTTAGGGTATTAGTCTAGTAAAATCAAGTAATGCAACAAGTTTAGGACTTAAAGGATCAGATTATACCAAACTCAGGATTAAATAGTATAATACAAATAGGATCATGTATCATAGAGGGAATTAGTCGAAGAGGATTAGTTTTAAAAGATCACAAGTTATTAGAGGCACAGATTGGTCATGGCAAGAACACATAGAGTGGTAACAATAGTCATAGGATCATACTACATTTAGAGTAAAGGTATTAAACAAGTATGGGAAGGCTAATAACAACAATTAACCAGTGAAAGTTCATAATTAGGCAGAGAACAAGGATTAAAGCATGTTATCAAAGCAAAACATTCGAGTTATTAGCAATGTTAAACTAAACATGCTTCATCTGATCAACATAACTAAGTTAGGTGCAAAGACATTATTAAGCTAGCAATTATATGCAGAATTAAACAGGTAAAAAAGTCAAGAGAACATATTAGGTCATGCAATTTAAAGAACATTCTAACTAGTGATTGTTCAATAAACAACAAAATGAACGGCAGTAAGGACCCAAAGTCTCGAATATCTTAAGTTCGCAAGGATTTCAAGAACCCAGGGTAGTGCTCACACCCAAGAGAGGTCGAGAAGAATAGAAATCTGGTGGCCTTGGCTTTCAGCCGGCCAAGAGCCAAACAGAACAAAGTAGTAAGAAAATACAAAGTAGAAACCTCAGTTTTAGTGGAAAATAGCGAATCATGTTCCGTCCTAAAAAGGGGAAGGGGAGTGGGTTTATATATTGGTAAAATCGGTATGTAAGGAAGGAAATACAAACAATCAGACCACAAAAAGGAAAGAAGAACACATAAATCAATTAAAGAATCAAATTAGGAGAATAAGTCGGTAAACCCTAATTTTTACGAAAAACTAAATATTACCAGAATATACACAAAACATTAGCATAGGACGAATATAGACACAAATAATACTAAAAATAAGAGAATCGAACCAACTTTGGTTCGATTTAAAGAGATTTGAAAACCGTAGTTTCAGGGTAAGTAAGAATCAACAAAAAATACATAAAAATTCGTACCCACAATAGAACAAAGGATGAATATAAACGGGATAAAAAAAAGGTCAAGGATTTGAACCGAGTGTGGTTCGATCTTGATGAGATATACTTGCCATGTTTTGGCAAGCAGTATAGGAGAGTAACCAGTACTAGGGGGAGGCCGTATATGGCAAAGAATAATCATGGAATCCCATATTGGGTGGGATTAGGAGTGATTTTAGGAGGCGGCAGCTAGGGTTCTTATGAGGAAGAAATGAGGTGAAGATATGAGGGCGGCGGACAAATGAGAATGAGGTTAGGGTTAGGGGGTTTGGGTAGTTACATAGGGTGGTTTGATACAGGTGGTTGATCTCAGAAACCGGGTTAGGGGTTAGGTCAATTTGGTTTAGCCTGGGGGTTATCTGGGCTAGTGTATTAGGTTTTGGGCCAATGTTTGGTCCGAAAAATAGGTTTAGGAATGGGCCAGGTTTTAAATACCCAATATTTAATAAAAGTAATTAATAAATAACAAAAATATTATTTGTACACTAAAATGATTAATAATAATTATTTAACATTATAAAAATATAAACTTTTATTATTTGCATAATTAGTGCAATTATACATGAATATGGGCTATATTGCATAAAAATACAATTAGTCCTAAAATGCAAACGTAATTGTAATAATTGCACTAGAAAATATTTAAAACATCATGTTGTTGTAAATTATAATATTAGATGACTAGACCATCATAAAAATAATTTGAAGAATAATTACTGGGTATTTATATAATAAAAATGCATAAATAAATTGATTTAAAGTCTTTAAACTTATGAAATATTATGAAAATGCTTGTATAGGCTTATAAGCTGAATGACGATGCAAAAATAGTGTTTTAAAACTATATATATATATATATATATATATATATATATATATATATATATATACACTTTTTTAAAATATGAGGAAAAAATTGGGTATCAACATCTACCCCTCTTTACCCGGGAATGATGAAAGAGTTGTCGGGAAAAGAAATGATGATCGATTTTGATCGAATGGGATGATTTGGAAAAATGGAGGCCGAACTTTGGTTTTTGAGTTGCCTACATATCCCTGGCTTTATGGGAATCATGTCGTGTGTAGTTCTAGATACAATAATGGATTAAGCCGATGGAGTTGTGGTAGGAATGGACATGTTCTTCTAGATAAAACAATATCAGAATTGTGAATGGATATACCTTGGAACGGTTATGGATATTTGAACGGTTGTCAAGTGCAACAGACGATGGTTCGCCGTATTTGGGGTAGTCTCGAGATGTGAATTTTGAAGGGAATCTGGAGAGAAGATTGCTCCCGTTGGGAGAATAGTTACCTCCTAGATTACCTGCAAAACACAAACACAATACATGCAAGTGCATATTTCGATAATTTAAACATGATGCAAATCCCCTTTGGACCATGAAATCTGTCTTTGGACGACAGGGATGATGTCCTTAGACCATGATTTTTTTGACCATGAATTGCATGATAAGGAATTCGCAAGCCATGAAATAATGTTCTCGGGCCATGAAAATGGTGCCTATGAACTATGAAGCCTTTGAATAATGATGTGCAATTTTGAGATATCCTCAGGCCATGACATGGTGTCTTTCGGTTATAAGGATGATTCTTTCGGAATATGACGCCTTTTGACAAAATGGCGATGTTTGAGCCTTGAAGATGCCAAGCCATGACACTTGGTCATAAGCGAAACAAGACATGGATTAGTCTTGTGTAAGATTGGGGGTAAAGCTTAGCCTCAAGAAAAATAGAAAATAATGCTCGATTTCAAGTAGCATAGAATTTGGAGTTATGCAAGGAAAGACAAAGCTCAGCTTTATGCAACTAGGGAGGAAATGTTTAGATTCATGCGAAATGGGAGGCAATGGTTAGTCTCATGCAAAATGGTAGACAAACTTAGTCTCATGCACTTGACGAGGCAGGGCTTAGCCTCATGCAGGATGGGAGACAATGCGTAGTCTCATGCAATTGAGGAGGCATGGCTTAGCCTCGTGCAAAATGGGAGACAATGCTTAGTCTCATGTAATGAGGAGTTAGGGCTTAGCCTCCACCAAGATGGAGACAATACTTAGTCTGATGCATAATGAAGACAATGCTTAGTATCATGCAAGGACGAGGCAATGCTTGGCCTCATGCAAGATGGAGACAATGCTTAGTCTCATGCAAGGAGGAGGCAGGGCTTAGCCTCATGCAAAATGGGAGGCAATGCTTAGTCTCATATAAGGAGGATAATAAGTGATATCAGGGTCCTCATCAAAATTCTGCACCAAATCTGATCGTGGGGAAAATGAATATTTTATTGAGTTGTGACCGATCCCACAGGGCTGCCTGCGTATCCCCTCTTAAACGAAAATCAGGTCAAGCATAGTTCAATTACATCAGATAAAGAAGTGAAAGCAATCTAAACATATAATCTTTTGACTGTTTGAGTTGATAGGCTTTGGAAAAATTTCTCCATCCATTTTTGCGAGTATTACCGCTCCTCCTGTTAGTATTATGTGAACCATGTAGGGCCCTTGCTAATTGGGTGAAAATTTTCCTTTGGCCTTATCTTGATGCGGGAAGATCTGCTTCAACACCAGCTGTCCCAGTGTGAACTGTCTAGGTTTGACCCTTTTGTTGAAATATCTAGACATTCTGTTCTGATAAAGTTGACCACGATATACTACATTTATTCTTTTCCCGTCAATGAGAGCTAATTGCTTGTAGTGACTTCTTATCCATTCTGAATCACTGAGTTCAGCTTCTTGTATAATTCTTAAAGAAGGAATTTCGACCTCGGCAGGAATGACAACTTTAGTACCGTAGATCATCAAATAAGAAGTTTCCCCGGTTGATGTGCGGACTTTGGTATGATATCCCATTAAGGCAAATGGTAATTTCTCGTGCCATTGCTTGTGATTTTCTACTATCTTTCACAATATTTTCTTCATATTCTTGTTGGAGGCCTCCACGTCTCCACTCATTTGAGGCCGGTATGCTATGGAATTCTTATGCTTGATTTTGAAGAATTCGCACATAGCTTTTATTAAGTAACTGTTGAGATTGGCGGTGTTTCGGTGGTGATGTCTACTCGCACCCTATATCGACAAACAATACGATCTTTGACAAAATATGCAACGACTTTCTTGGTTACCGCTTTGTAAGATGCAGATTCAACCCATTTTGTGAAGTAGCCTATGGCGACTAAAATGAACCTGTGTCCATTTGAAGCGATGGGCTCGATTAGACTGATAACATCCATTCCCCTAGCGGCAAAAGGCCTAAGTGAACTTGTTGCATTGAGTTCATTTGGTGGCACCCCTATTATATCTGCATGTATTTGGCACTTATGAAACTTCTGGACATACCTGATGCAGTCTGTTTCCATAGTTATCCAAAAATATCCTGCTCTCAATATCTTCTTGGCTAAAATGAAACTGTTCATGTGTGGTACGCAAGATCCAGCGTGTATCTCTTCGAGCAATTTGGAAGCTTCTTTGGTGTCAACACACTGTAATAATCCTAGATCGGGAGTCCTTCTTTACATAATTCCTCCACTTTGGAAGAAATGGCTGGATAATCTTCGGAGTGTGCGTTTCTAGTTATGATTTGCGTGTTCCAGGTATTCTCCTTTTTCCAAGTATTCCTTGACATCCTGGAACCACGAATTCCCATATGTTTCTTCTTCAACGTGAGTGCAATAAGCTGGCTTTTTATGAATCCTTACCGGAATAGGGTTGATATAATTCTTGTCCGGATTTGTATCATGGAGGATACAGTGGCCAATGCATTTGTGAACTCATTCTGGATTCTCAGGACATGTCTGAACTCTATCTTCGTGAACCTCTTCATCACCTCTTGCAGATGATATAGATATGGTGATATTTTGGTATTCTTCATAGTCCACTTTCCTACAACTTGATGCACCAAAAGATCTGAATCACAAATTACCACTAATTCCTGGATATTCATGTCAATGGAAAAATTTAATCCCAAGATGCAAGCCTCATATTCCGCCATATTGTTGGTGCATGGGAATCTGAGTTTTACGGATAGCGGGTAATGTTGACCTATCTCTAACACGAAAAAAGCTTTGATACCCACTCCTTTGAAATTTTCGGCTCCATCAAAAACATTCTCCAACTGTCATAGGCTTCGGCGATATCTTCCCCTACAAATGACACTTTTCATTGGGAAAATACGTTTTTAGTTGTTCGTATTCTTCTCCTACAGGATTTTCTGCCAAATGGTCTGCTAATGCCTTTCCCTTAACCACCTTCTGAGTTACATAGACGATGTCAAATTCGCTCTACAGTATCTTCCATTTAGCCAGCTTCCCTATAGGCATGGGTTTTCGGAAGATGTACTTTAGAGGATCCATCCTCGATATGAGCTATGTGGTATAGGCACAGAAGTAGTGCCTCAATTTATGAGCAATCCATGTGAGAGCACAGCAGGTTCGTTCAAGCAAACAGTACCCTGCTTCGTAGGATGTGATTTTCTTACTCAAATAGTATATGGCCTGCTATTTCCTCACTGTGTCGTTGTGTTGTCCCAACACACAAAAGAAAGCTCCATCTAGTATGGACTGATAGAGTAGTAATAGTCTACCAGGTTTCGGTGGGACCAGGATTGGTGGAGTGGAAAAATATTCCTTGATTTTGTCAAAAGGTTTTTGGGAATCTTCATTCCAACTTGTTACGGCATCCTTCTTCAACATTTTGAAAATCGGCTCGCAGATCACTTTCGATTGTGCTGTGAAGCGGCTGATTTAATTGAGATGCCCCAAGAAACTCATAACCTCATTCATGTTCTTTGGAGCTGGAAAATCATGGATAGCCTTGACCTTTGACTGGTATAGCTCAATTCCTTGGTGGCTAACGATGAATCCTAACAAATTTTCCGGCGGAGACTTGCTCTGTTTAAGTCTTGGTAATCGAAACATACTTTGACTTTCCCATCATTCTTCGGAACTGGCACGATGTTAGCACCCCATGATGGATATTCAACCACTCTGAGAACCTTAGCTTTGATTTGCTTGGTGACTTCTTCTTTGATTTTCAAACTCATATCTGGCTTGAACTTCTTGAGCTTCTGCTTTACCGGCGGACACATTCGGTTGGTAGGTAGTTTATGAGCAACTAAAGATCTGCTGAAACCAGTCATATTATCATAAGACCATGCAAAATATCCTCATATTCTTTCAGGAAATGGGTGTATTCTTCCTTTTCTGATGGTGACAAGTGAATGCTTATGCGGGTTTCCTTGACAGTTTCAGAACCTCCCAAGTTGACTATCTCGAGTTCGTCCAGATTGGACTTAGTCTTGTTCTTAAGATTTTTCACTTTGCTGACAATTACCTCATGTATTATATGCTCTTCTTCTATTTCTATTGAGTCACTATCCTTATGTCGCATTGTCTCATTACATGTCACAGTTGTCGGTTCATCAGGATACGTAATAATAATGTTGTAGAGAGAAAAATATAAAGGATAATAATAAATTGTAATGACCCGGCCGGTCATTCCGTAAGATTAGCCCTGTATCCCCCGTTTCTGCTTTATCATATGTTGCTTAGCCTATTTATGTTATGTTGGGTCGGTTGGTTCAGGTTCAGATTGGTCTTGGTGAGAATTGAGACACTTAGTCTCTTAAATTAGTTTAATAGTTGAAAAAGACAACTGGGAGTTGACTTATTGATAAACAACCTCGGAAAGCGTATTTTATGGCTCGGGTATCTTCATTAGGTGATTTTAGACTTAGGAGTGTGTTCAGAATTAAGTTTTGATGTCTGGTGTAGAATTAGGCTTGAATTCGCAAAAATTAGTTTTTGGCGATTTCCGATAGGTAGTGAAAAATAGGCTATCGGGGTCGGAATGGAATTCCGGTAGTTGGGGCAGGTTCTTAATGTCATTTTGGATAGGTGTGCAAATTTTCTAGTCAATCGGATGTGTTTTGGTTAATTTCGGCATCATTGGCGAAATTTAGAAGTTTCAAAGTTCATAGGCTTGAATTTGATGTAATTTTGGTGTTTTTGCGTAGTTTTTGGTGTTTATAAGTCTCGACCAAGTTTGAATGATGTTATAGGGTGTGTTGGTAGGATTGGTTGAGGTCCTGAGGGCCTCGGGTGTGTTTGGGATGCTCAAACGGGCATTTTTGGTCTTTGGGAGATTGCTAGTTTTCTGGTGTTTTAGCAACAGTAGATTGTTCATTGCGATCGCGTAGAGTAAAGATTTGGGGCATGCAATTTTTTCTATGCGATCGCGTAAGAAGGTTTGCGATTTCATAGGTTGGGCAGCAAGAGCAGTGTGGCCGCGTGGTGTATTGTGCGGTCGCGTAGAAGATAAAGGGGGGCGCGTGAGGTTGTTGCAATTGCTCTTCGCGACCGCGTGAATGGGTACGTGATCGCATAGGTCAGGGAGTCGAAGATACGCGATCGCGTGGGTAATGGTGCAATAACAATGGGTAAAATTTGAAGGCAGTTAGTTTGTTCTTCGTGATCGCGTGGGTGGTCCCGCGATCGCAGTGAGTTAATGTGTAGTGCTGGGCAGAATGTTTTAAAAGGCCATTTTTGCGAGATTAGTTCATTTTTCCTCCATTATTGAACGAGTTGGGAGCTCCTTGAGAGGTTTGGAAGAGGAAATGGAAGGGAATCACTTTGGGGACAAGGATTCTAGTGAAGTAAATTTTATGGAATTCTGAGACGTGGGCCCAGGGCTCGGGTTTGGCCGAATTTCAAGAATTGTATATAGATTGATAATTTTCGATTGGGTTGTGTTCCTTTATAATATACTGATGATGTTAATCTGGTTTTGGTTAGATTCGGAGCAATCGGGAGCCAATTTTAGGGGCAAGAGCATCGCAGATTAGTGTTGTGGCCTGGTAGAGGTAAGTAATGGCTATAAATCTTGTCCTGAGGGTATGAAAACCCGGACTTCATATTTCTCACAATTTTCAGAATGGTGCACATGTCAGATGACGAGTATGTGGCGTGTACTGATTTTTTGAATTGGACTTGGTCCTCTCCGCGGCAACTATTGAGTTGCGTATTTTACCATAAATTATATGTTAAGTTGTGTTCTAAAACTATTGCTATATTTGAGATATAAGCAATGTTTTGAGCCTCGTGCCGAATTGATTAGACCCCTTGGGTTACAGCTATCTCTTCACTATTGATTTGTGATTTACACTCAGTCATATTGTGCATAACTGTTTTTGAAACTCAGCCTTATTTACACTGTTTTGAGATATAAAAATGATACTTTTGGGTCGACTACCCAATTTTACTGATACGCCCGAGGGGATTTTGACAGGTTCTGACTGAGTCCGAGGGCCTGACTGTGAGGATATGATACGCCACGAGGTGGCTTGATATTAATGCTTAGGCTGAAGAAGCCTCTCTGGAGTCTGTACACACCCCCAGTGAGCGCCTGTACCTATTGAGTGCGAATGCTGAGTACCGAGTGCCGAGTGACGAGTTATTGGGAGGCATGAGAGACAGTGAGCTTGCCCGAGGGGCTGATACTGAGTGGCTGAGAGGTGCTGAGTGATGTTCTACCCAAGGGGCAATTTATGATTCATGTTTTTTACCAAGGGACTAGTTATGATTTATTTCATTTTATACTAAATCCTTATGTCACTTTTATTTGGAAAACAATTTTTTTTTCAATGGATTTTACTGAAGTTGGCTTTTAAGGCGTGTTGATTTCATATATCTATGTTTATACTGTTGGAAAGAAAGGATGTGCATATTGTGAACTGATGATATTGATTTTATGTGTTTCTTGCCGCTTAGACTTGATTTATTTTCGTTACTCCTGAGTTGGTGTATTCACATTACTCCATGTACTCCTGTGTGCAAATCCAGGTGCTGATACTGAGCGTTATCCATCTATTCTGTGCGGAGCCGATGTTCGGGAAATAGAGGTAGATGTTCAACGTTAGCAACATATCTGTTTTCCCTTCTTATGTTGTATCTAGTTATTCGTTCAGACGTTTTGTATTATAATAGTATACCTTTTGGAATATTTCTTAGATGCTCATGACATG
The DNA here is from genome assembly GCA_005239525.1 of Nicotiana knightiana. NCBI lineage: Eukaryota > Viridiplantae > Streptophyta > Magnoliopsida > Solanales > Solanaceae > Nicotiana > Nicotiana knightiana. The sequence continues at coordinate 63,333 of ML438641.1, read as the reverse complement.
TTGACTCCGGGTTTTGGGGATTGTTAGACTGTTTAACTATTTATTCGACTAATGGATTCAGTAATTCTATATACTTTATGTAATTCTTTATATAGGTTGGGATTTTTGTAAGAATCTATAATTATGTGATTATTGGCTAGCCTAGTTCCACGAAAGGCGCCATCACAACCGGTTTAGGATTTGGGGTCGTGGCAAGTTGGTATCAGAGCCTAGGTTACATAGGACTCAATGGTCATGAGAAGGTTTAGTAGAGTCTTGCGGATCGATATGAAGACGTCTTGTCACGCCCCGAAAGCCCACCATCGGGCCGTGATGGCGTCTAACCTTGAACCCACTAGACAAGCCAACGTGTATAACTAAACTAGCATAATAATCTCAATTTAACAGAATAAACTAAAACAGTTCACAATTAAACAGCGGAAGTGAATACGATTTTAAGCTAAGTAAAGTCAATCGTAAAACAACGACAGGTAAATTTCCCAAAACCTGGAGTCACAAACTCACGAACTGTCTATAAAAGTGCTAAATACAAGTCTGAAAGGAAATACATGACTGTCTCTGAAACTAGAGGAAAAATAAGACAGAAACGAAGACAAAGGGATGAAAGAGACGCCAGGGACCACGAACGCCAGCGGGTATACCTTGAAGCCTCTAGGATAAGCTGGAAGACACTCCCACTAATGATGTCCTCCGGGTCCGGCTACATAATCTGCGCAACCTAAAGAAGTGCAGGTGTAGCATCAGTACAACCGACCCCATGTACTGGTAAGTGCCTAGCCAAACCTCGGCGAAGTATTGACGAGGTTAGAACCAGACTACCAAATAAACCTGTGTAGTTCAAATAAATATATATACATATATACAACAGATAAGAAATATATGGGGAAAACAAATAAAAAAGGAAGGGTAACATGCTGTGGAGAGATAAAAATTTCATATAAGAAATCTCAACAAGGACAAGAACAACAAAGCCAGCATATCAATAAGGACAAGAAATCACAAACTTGCACAGCATCACCCTTCGTTCGTTTACCCTCGTCCTCACTATGCGATGTATAATGTAATCAATGTAAATCATGGCACAGCATAACCCTTCGTGCTTTTATTCTCGTCCTCACTATGCAATGTATAATGTAGTCAATATAAATCATGGCATGACATCACCCTTCGTGCTTTTACTCTCTTTCCTCACAGTATGATCAATGAATATCGGTACGGAATGGTACATCGTACGGCACGGCATCAACCGTCGTGCTTTACACTCTTTCCTTGCAATATCAAACAATGCACGGCATCACCCTTCGTGCTTTAACACTCTTCCTAACCCAAAAAACAATCACAAACAAGGGCAAGGGAGTAAACAGAACAAAAATAGTAATCCCGGCAAGGGAAACAATAAGAGAAATCTCAACATCCCAGCAAGGGAGACAATATCAAACAATGCACGGCATCACCCTTCGTGCTTTATCACTCATTCTCACAATAGTAAATAGTGCACGACATCACCCTTCGTGCTTTAACACTCTTCCTCACCCAAACAACAATCACAAACAAGGGCAAGGGAGTAAACAAAATACAATAGAAATCCCGACAAGGGAACATCAATTAAACAATTAAATCCCGGCAAGGGAACAATAACAACAATCTCAACATCCCAGCAAGGGAGATAATCACTAAAAGCAACAATGACCCAACAAGGGTAAATTTTAGTAACTCTATCTCTTTCTTTCGCTTCCAGTTCATTATTTACTCTATAACTTGAGCCAATGCCCCAGAGGTTACAATTGTCTCATATATTTTATCATTTGTGTTTCAATTTGAGCCAATGCTCCCAAAGAGTTTAAAGATTTCAATTCCCTTCACACATTCTTCACAACATATATAAATCATCAATTAAGCGTGAAAATTACCACAAAATCAGAATATTCACAATATAAGGACTCACGGTCATGCTAGACACCAATGTATAGATACTCTTCACCATGCCTATACATCGTATTTGACAACTAGCAAGTAGAAAATAATAATAAACTCATATTCCCTCAAGCTAAGGTTAGACTAAACACTTACCTCGGGTCCAAAGTATAGCAATCAACCTTCTAACACTGCCTTTCCTTTAGAATTCAACTCCGGAATGGTATTATATATACATAATAAACTCAAGTATATCAATAAGGATTCAATGATTCAATTACATGGCCTAATTATCCATTTCCTAGCATTCTTCCGAAATTATCAAAATTTGACCCCGGGCCCGCTCGCTCGGATTCTTGAAATTCTCGAAGGGAACACTCACCCAAAGCCTAAGTATCATAAATATACGATTTTTACTTGATTTCATGGCCAATTCACAGAAAATTCTAAACTGATCACAAGTTCTATGTTACTGCCCAATTTCTTGAATTTTTGCACTAGTTTATGTAGTTAATTAAGCAAGGATGCATGCATGAAACTAATTTCCGGGTGGGGTTTACTTACCTTACAAGATCTGGTTGAAAGCTCTTAACAATGGAGGAAATTCGCCAAGGAAGAAGATGGAAAATGAGAAAAATGGGTTTAAAACCCGTTTTTAAAACTCACTGCCTGAACAGTGAACTCGCACATGCGGCTCTGGGGACCGCACCTGTGGTCCCGCACTTGCGAGAAGAATCTCGCACCTGCGCAATTGGGCTAGGGGGTCTGGGATCGCACCTGCGAAGTGGAGGCCGCACCTGCGGTCTCGTACCCGCGATAACTTCTCCGCACCTGCGATAACTGACCAGGCCATTGGTGATCGCACCTGCGATGTCTGGGACCGCACCTGTGGTCTCGCACCTGCGATGCTTGGCAACCGCACCTGCGGTCACACCAGAGCAGGTGCACCACCAGCTTTGTTTGCTGGTTTTTTGCCCTTTTAGGTGCCCGGAAGGAACTTGGGCCCACTCGAGCCCTAGTCCAAATATACCAACGAGTCCCAAATCATAATACGGACTCGGTCGAGCCTTCGGAACACTCAAAACAATGCTAAAATCTGAAATCACACCCCCAAACCTCAAGAACAAAACTTAGGAATTTTAAGGTTAGTAAACTTCGCTAACAACGTGCCGAACTGACCTATACAACTTGGAATGATACCAAATTTCAAAGATAACTCACACAACATCATATGAACTTGTCCATGCGATCAAATCGCCAAAAAAACATCATATACATCGAATTAAGACTCAAAATCCATGAATTCTATCAAATTTCATAAAACATCAAATTTTCCATTTTAAGTGCGAAACTCGACATACGAAATCCGATTTCGTCCAAACTTTACAAAAAGAGCTTAAACCATAAATAAGACCTGTACCAGGCGCCGGAACAAAAATACGGGCCCGATACCATCATTTTCTAATCAGATTTCATTTTCAATTTCCTTAAATATTTTCAGAAAACAATTTTTACTCAAAAATTCATTTCTCGAGCTTGGGACCTCGGATTTCGATTCAGGGCATACGCCCAAGTCCCATATTTTCATACAGACCCTCCGAGACCGTCAAATCACAGGTCCAGGTTCGTTTACCCAAAATGTTGACAGTATTCAAATTTACTCATTTTAATATCAAATCTTAGCATTTTTCACATAATTTCATATTTAAGCTATCCGGCTACGCGCCGGACTGTGCACGTAAATCGAGGCAGCTACATATGAGGTTTTCAAGGCCTCGAAAGTACGGAATGGCTAATAAAATAGGTGATGACCCTTTGGGTCGTCACGTTCCCCCTCTCTAAAACAACCGTTCGTCCTCGAACGGACAGAAGAAGGAAGAACCTGAGTCGGAAAATAAAAGAGGATAACAGCTCCCTATATCGGACTCGGACTCCCACGTCAATGCCTCAGGAGGCTGACCTATCCACTGAACACGATCAGAAAGGAAACTCTTGCATCTTAACTGACGAACCTGCTGGTCTAGAATAGCTACCGGCTCCTCCTCATAAGATAAGTCCTTGTCCAACTGGACAGTGCTGAAATCTAAAATGTGGGCTGGATCACAGTGATACCTCCGAAGTATGGACACATGAAAAACTGGATGTAACGCTGATAAGCTAGGTGGCAATGCAAGTCTATAAGCCACCTCTCCCACTTGATCAAGAATATCAAACGGACCAATGAATCTTGGGCTAAGCTTGCCCTTCTTCCCAAATTTGATCACGCCCTTCATAGGCGACACTCACAGCAATACTCTCTGACCAACCATGAAAGCCACATCTCGAACCTTGCGATCTGCGTAACTCTTTTGCCTGGACTGAGCTATACGAAGCCTATCCTAAATGATCCTGACCTTGTCCAAGGCCTCCTGAACCAAATGTGTACCCAACAACCGAGCCTCTCCCGGCTCAAACTATCCAACTAGAGATCGACACTTCCTACCATATAAAGCCTCATAAGGAGCCATCTGGATACTCGACGGGTAGCTGTTGTTGTAGGCAAACTCCGCTAAAGGCAACAACTGATCCCATGATCCTCCAAAGTCAATAACACAATCTCGGAGCATATCCTCCAATATCTGAATAGTCCGCTCGGACTGTCCATCCGTTTGGGGATGAAATGATGTGCTCAACTCCACCTGGGTGCCTAACTCTCGCTGAACTGAACTCCAGAAATGCGAGGTAAACTGCGTGCCCCAGTCTGAAATGATAGATACCGGCACACCATGAAGGCGGAAAAACTCCCGGAAATAGATATCAGCTAACCTCTCGGATGAATAGGAGACTACCATATGAATGAAATGCGCTGACTCGGTCAGCCTATCAACAACGACCCAAACTGTATCGAACTCCTTCCGGGTCAACGGAAGTCCAGTACCGAAGTCTATAGTGATCCTCTCCCACTTCCACTCGGGAAGCTCAATCCTCTGAAATAAACCACGAGGCCTCTGATGCTCATACCTAACCTGTTGACAGTTCAAAAACCGCGCCACATATGCCACAATATCTTTCGTCATTCTAAGCCACCAATAATACTGCCGCAAATCTTGATACATCTTCGCGGCACCCGGATGAATAGAGTACCGGGAACTATGGGCCTCCTCTAAAATTAACTCTCGTATCCCATCAACATTGGGCACACAAGCTCGCCCCTGCAATCTCAAAATACCATCATCATCTATGGTCACCTACTTGGCACCTCTGCGCTGCACCGTGTCTCTAAGGACACACAAATGGGGATCATCAAATTTTCGATCACGAATACTCTCCGATAATGAAGAATGAGCGACCGTACAAGCCAACACTCGACTAGGCTAAAAAATATCCAACATCACAAATCGATTAGACAAAGCCTGAACATCCAAAGCAAGCGCCCTCTGACTGACCGGAATAAAAGCAAGTCTGCCCATGCTAGCTGACTTCCTACTCAAAGCATCGGCCACCATATTGGCCTTCCCCGGGTGATATAAGATAGTAATATCACAATCCTTCAACAACTCTAACCACCTTCTATGCCTAAAGTTCAACTCTTTTTGCTTGAATAAGTATTGAAGACTTATGATCCGTGAACACCTCACGCGCCACGCCATACAGATAGTGCCTCAAAATCTTCAATGCATGGACAATGGCTACCAACTCCAAATCATGCACTGGATAGTTCTTCTCATGAATCTTCAACTGCCTCGAAGCATAAGCAATGACCTTACCATCCTGCATCAACACTGCACCAAGCCCAATACGGGAACATCACAATAGACTGTATAAGGCCTTGAACCTGTGGGAAAAACCGATACCTATACCGTAGTCAGAGCTGTCTTGAGCCTCTGGAAGCTCGCCTCACACTCACTCGACCATCTGAACTGGGCACCCTTATGGGTCAACCTGGTCATCGGGGCTGCAATAAATGAGAACCCCTCCACGAAACGACGATAGTAGCCTTCCAATCCCAAGAAACTCCGAATCTCTGTAGCTGACGCTAGTCTAGGAAAGTTCTTGACTACCTCAATCTTGTTCGAGTTGACCTGAATACCCTCTGCTGATACGACATGACCCAGGAATGCAACTGAACTCAACCAGAACTCACACTTCGAAAACTTTGCATATAGCTAGCTATCCTTCAGAGTTTGAAGAACCACTCTGAGATGCTGCTCGTGCTCCCCCTGAATGCGGGATTATATCAATATATCATCAATGAAGACTATCACGAACGAGTCTAAATAAGGCCTGAAAACTCGGTTCATCAAATCCATAAAAGCTGCAGGGGCATTTGTCAACCCAAACGACATGACTAAAAACTCTTCATGCCCCTACCGAGTGCGGAAAGCTGTCTTAGGGACATCAGATGCCTAATCCTCAACTGATGGTAGCCATATCTCAAGTCTATCTTTTAAAATACCTTGGCACGCTGAACCTGATCGAACAAATCATCAATCTTCGGCAGTGGATACTTATTCTTGATTGTAACCTTGTTCAATTACCGGTAATCAATGCACATCCTCATCAAACCATCATTTTTCTTTAGAAACAATACTAGAGCACCCCAAGGAGAAACACTAGGTCTAATGAAACCCTTCCCAAAAAAATCTTGCAATTGTTCCTTCAATTCTTTCAACTCTGGTGGGGCCATGCGATACGGCGAAATAGAAATGGGCTGGGTTCCCGTAGCCAGATCAATGCAAAAATCAATGTCCCTTTCGAGTGGCATCCCCTGCAGGTCTGAAGGGAAGACCTCAGGAAACTCACGAACCACGGGCATCGAATACATAGAGGGAACCTCAACACTGGAATCACGCACACAATCCAAATAAGCCAAACACCCCTTCTCGACCATACGTCGAGCCTTCATGTGCGAAATAACACTGCGGCTAGAATGACCCGAAGTTCCTTTTCACTCCAAACGAGGCAAATCTGGTAAGGCTACGGTCATCGTCTCGGCATGAAAATCCAAGATAGCATGATATGGGGATAACCAGTCCATCCCCAATATAACATCAAAGTCAACCATACCTAAAAGCAACAAATCAACACGGGTCTCAAGACCCTCAATCACCACAACACAAGAACGATGGACTCGTTCGACCACAATAGAATCACCCACCGATCTAGATAAGAGGACACATACGAATATGTAGACCCTGGAGCAAATAGCACTGAAGAATCTCTGTCACAAACCCGAATAGTACCTGCAATGACTGCATCTGAAGATTCAACCTCTAGCCTGGCTGGAAGAGCATAACATCGAGGCTGGGCCCCACCACCCTGAACCACATCTCTTGGACGGCCGACTGCTGGCTGGTCTCCACCTCTGGCGGCCTGAGCTCTACCTCTATGACCTCTACCCCCACCTTTAGCTGGCTGGGCAGGTTGTGGAACACCTGGTGCCTGTACCATGGCACAAGAACCCTGGTGGTGAGAACTACCTGATGCTCGAGGGCAAACTATGGCAAGGTGACGCGGATCTCCACAAGTGTAGCAAGACCCCGGTTGCTTAGGGAATTGAATCTAACCCTGTCGACTTGAATGACCACCCTTAAAACTCTGATGCGACGGTGCACTGATGGGAGCTGGTGGTGCACTGTAAGGCTGCTGATCAGAATAGTGCGTCTAATAACCACGACCACCTGAAGTACCATGGGAAACCTAGAGAGTTGACTGAAAAGGTATAGAAGGATTACCTCTGCCTTGAAGAATCCCTACCCCCAGATGAGGCTCCACTGAAACGGCCGAAATGACGGGGTCTCTTATCAGCCCCCTAACCACCACTCTGTGACAAAATCATCTCAATCCTCCTGGCCACATTGGCCGCATCCTGGAACGATATATCTGTACCTGCCCATTTAGCCATCTGAAGTATAATAGGTCGGGCCAATCCCTCAATAAACCTCCGAATCCTTTCCCGATTAGTGGGAAGTATCATAAAGGCATGTCGGGCTAGAGTGATGAACCTGGTCTCGTACTGAGTGACGGACATGGATCCCTGCCTGAGACACTCAAACTTCCTCCGAAGGTTTTCTCTTTGAGTAATGGGAAGGAACTTCCCCAAAAATACCTCTGAGAACTGAGTCCAAGTCAATGGTGTAGATCCAGCTGGTCTGGCCAAGCAATAGTCTCTCCACCAACTCTTGGCTGCGCTTGATAACCGAAAAGTAGCGAAGTCAACCCCATTGGACTCCACTATGCCCATATTCCGAAGAACCTCATGGCAGCTTTCCAAATAATCCTAGGGGTCCTCTGATGGTGAACCAGTTAAAGTAGCAGTAAATAACTTAGTGAACTTGTCCAGTCTCCACAAAACATCTGCTGACATAGCTGCTCCTTCTGCTACCGGGGCTGTAATACTCGGCTGAGCTACTCCGGTTGGCTGAGGTGCTGGAGACTGAAAATGTGGAGCTAGCTGCTCTGGCACGCGAGCGACAGGAGTCTGGGCACCTCCCCCAGCCTGAGACACGACTGGTGCAGTAGGAAGAAGACCCGCTTGTGCTACACTCTCCATGTGTCCCACTAGACGGACAAGGGAATCTTGAAGCTCCGGGGTAGCTATCAACCCCTCTGGGACCTGAGCTGGTCCAAATGGGTCTGCCGGTACTGGGACCTCCTCTTCAGACTCGACCTGAGGGTCATCCACTGGGGCTGCTGCTCTAGGCTGAGCCTGGCCCCGGCCTCTAGCACGGCCTCGTCCACGACCTCGACCCTGAGTAGGAGCTATAGAAGGAGTGTGTGGCTGCTGGGCGGAACCGAGGGAAGTACGCGTCCTCGCCATCTGCGAGAGAATAGAAACTCCATAAACACTCAGAATTCATAGTGCACGACAGAGAAGAAAAGAAATGTAGAGTCATCCTAACTTTGCAGCCTCTAGGGATGAATACGGGCGTCTCCGTACCGATCCCTCAGACTCTACCAAGTTGTTCGTTAGTTGTGAGACCTAAGTAACCTAGTGCTCTGATACCAACTTTTCACGCTCCAAAATCCCACCATCAGGTCGTGATGGCGTCTAACGTTGAACCCGCCAGACAAGCCAACATGTATAGCTAAGCTAGCATAATAACCTCAATTTAACAAAATAAACTAAAACAGTTCACAATTAAATAGCGGAAATGAATACGGTTTTAAGCTAAGTAAAGGCAATAATAAAACAATGACGTGTAAATTTCCCAAAACCTGGAGTCACAAACTCATGAACTGTCTATAAGAGTGCTAAATACAAGTCTGAAAGGAAATACATGACTGTCTCTGAAACTAGAGGAAAAATAAGACAGGAAAAAGACAAAGGGATGGAAGAGATGCCAAGGCCCACGAACACCATCGGGTATACCTTGAAGCCCTTAGGATAAGTTGGAAGACACTCCCACTAATTAGGTCCTCCGGTTCCGGCTGCGCAATCTGCACAACATAAAGAAGTGCATGTGTAGCATCAGTACAACCGACCCCATGTACTGGTAAGTGCCTAGCCTAACCCCAGCGAAGTAATGATGAGGCTAGAACCAGACTACCAAATAAACCTATGCAATTCAAATAAATATATATATACATATATAAAACGGATAAGAAATATAGAGGAAAACAATTAATAAAGGAAGGGGAACATGTTGCGGGGAGATAACAGTTTCATATAAGAATTCTCAACAAGGACAAGAACAACAAAGGCAGCATATCAACAAGGACAAGAAATCACAAACTTGCACGGCATCACCCTTCGTGCTTTTACCCTCGTCCTCACTATGCGATGTATAATGTAATCAATGTAAATCATGGCACGACATCACCCTTCGTGCTTTTACTCTCGTCCTCACTATGCAATGTATAATGTAGTCAATGTAAATCATGGAACGACATCACCCTTCATGCTTTTACTCTCTTTCCTCACAGTATAATCAATGAATATCGGTACAGAATGGTACATCGTACACCACGACATCACCCTTCGTGCTTTACACTCTTTCCTCACAATATCAAACAATGCACGACATCACCCTTCGTGCTTTACACTCTTTCCTCACAATATCAAACAATGCACGACATCACCCTTCGTGCTTTAATATTCTTCCTCACCCAAACCACAATCACAAACAAGGGCAAGGGAGTAAACAGAACAAAAATAGTAATCCCGGCAAGGGAAACAATAACAGAAATCTCAACATCCCAGCAATGGAGACAATATCAAACAATGCACGGCATCACCCTTCGTGTTTTATCACTCTTCCTCACAATAGTAAACAGTGCACGACATCACCCTTCGTGATTTAACACTCTTCTTCACCCAAACAACAATAACAAACAAGGTCAAGGGAGTAAACAGAATACAATAGAAATCCCGGCAAGGGAACATCAATTAAACAATTAAATCCCGGCAAGGGAACAATAACAACAATCTCAACATCCCGACAAAGGAGATAATCACTAAAAAGTAACAATGACCCGGCAAGGGTAAATTTTAGTAACTCTATCTCTTTCTTTCACTTTCATTTCATTATTTACTCTATTACTTGAGCCAATGCTCCAGAGGTTACAATTGTCTCATATATTTCATCGTTCATGTTATAATTTGAGTTAATGCTCCCAATGAGTATAAAGATTTCAATTCCCTTCACACGTTCTTCACAACATATCGAAATCATCAATTAAGCGTGAAAGATACCATAAAATCATCATATTTACAATATAAGGACTCATGGTCATGCTAGACACCAATGTATAGATACTCGTCACCATGCCTATACATTGTATTTGACAATTAGCAAGTAGAAAATAATACTCAACTCCTATTCCCTCAAGCTTAGGTTAGACAAAACACTTACCTCGGGTCCAAAGTATAGCAATCAACCCTCTAACCCCGCCTTTGCTTTAGAATTCAACTCCGGAATGGTATTATCTAGACATAATCAACTCAAGTATATCAATAAGGATTCAATGATTCAATTACATGGCCTAATTATCCATTTCCTAGCATTCTTCAAAAATTATCAAAATTCGACCTCGGGCCTGCTCACTTGGATTCTTGAAATTCTCGAAAGGAGCACTCACCCAAAGCCTAAGGATCATAAATATACGATTTTTACTTGATTTCATGGCCAATTCACAAAAAATTCTAAAAGTGATCACAAGTTCTAGGTTACTACCCAATTTCTTAAATTTTTACAGTAGTTTATGTAGTTAATTAAGCTAGGATGCATGCATGAAACTAATTTCGGGGTGGGGTTTACTTACCTTACAAGACCTGGTTGATAGCTCTTAAAAATGGAGGAATCTCGCCAAGGAAGAAGATGGAAAATTAGAAAAATGGGTTTAAAACCCGTTTTTAAAACTCATTGCCTGAACAATGAACTCGCACCTGCGGCTCTGGGGACCGCACCTGGGGTCTCGCACTTGCGAGAAGAATCTCGCACCTACGGAATCGGGCTAGGGGGTCTGGGATCGCACCTGCGCAGTGGAGACCGCACTTGCGAGAAATGCTCCGCACCTGCGATAACTGGCCAGGCCATTGGTGATCGCACCTGCGATGCCTGGACACCGCACCTACGATCTCGCACCTGCGATGCTTGGAAACCGCACCTGGGGTCACACCAGAGAAAGTGCACCAGCAGCTTTGTTTGCTGGTTTTTAGCCTCGTTAGGTGCCTGGAAGGCACCTGGGTCCACCCGAGTCCTAGTCCAAATATACCAACGAATCTCAAATAATAATACGGACTTACTCGAGCCTTCGAAACACTTAAAACAACGCTAAAACTCGATATCACACCCCCAAACCTCAAGAACCAAACTTAGGAATTTGAAGGTTTCTAAACATCGCTAACAACGTGCCGAACTGACCTATATAACTCGGAATGATAAAAAATTTCACAGATAACTCACACAACACCCTACAAACTTGTACGTGCGATCAAATCGCCAAAACAACATCATATACATCGAATTAAGCCTCAAAATCCATGAATTCTATCAAATTTCATAAAACATCAAAATTTCTATTTTAAGTCCGAAACACGACAAACGAAATCCGATTTCAACCAAACTTTACAAAAAGTTCTTAAACCATGTATAAGACCTGTACCAGGAATCGGAACAAAAATACGGGCCCGATACCATCATTTTATAATCATATTTCATTTTCAATTTCCTTAAATATTTTCCGAAAACAATTTTTATTCAAAAATTTATTTCTCGGGCTTGGGACCTCGGATTTCGATTCCGGGCATACGCCCAAGTCCAATATTTTCCTACAGACCCTCCTGGACCGTTGAATCATGAGTCTGAGTCCGTTTACCCAAAATGTTGACCGAATTAAAATTTATTCATTTTAATATCAAATCTTAGCATTTTTCACATAATTTCATATTTAAGCTGTCTGGCTACGCACCTGGACTGTGCATGCAAATCGAGGCAGCTACAGATGAGGTTTTCAAGGCCTCAAAAGTGTGGAATGGATAATAAAATAGGTGATGACCCTTTGGGTCATCACACGTCTGTACTTATCTTCGAGAGGCTGCGGAACCCTTTGGAACAATCTCATTTTATTGAATTATGTCGTGCCATTTTGTTTATTTTTGAATTCTAAACTTGTGTTGTTTCCTTCTCTCACAGATGGTGAGGCCTCACGCTAACGATCAGGATGATCAGCCACCAGCTAGAACAGCGAGGGTTCGAAGATGTGGTCGAGGCCGTTATAGAGGTAGGGGGCCAGCCCGTGCAGCAGCCAGGGCAGTGCCAGTTGATCCCCCTACTGATCAGGATCAGATTCTCGTTGTAGATGCTCCAGCGGGACAGGCTCAGGCACCGGCAATGCCTATTGTTATCCCTGGTCTTCAGGAGACCTTGGCTCAGATCTTGACTATTTGTACCACCCTTGCTCAGGCAGTTGCCGCTAATTCTCAGGTCAGGGCAGGCAGTCAGACTCCAGTTCCGGACACCTGAGTAGGGTAATCCCGGCCAGCAGACACCGGGGGAAATTCCAGCCCAGCTGGTTGCTCCAGATCAGTACTTCATGGTTCCGGCTTACCAGAGGACGAGCAGCGTAGACTGGAGAGGTTTAGTAGACTACATCCTCTGGCATTCAGTGGTGCTGAGGGCGAGGATGCCCAACGTTTTCTGGATAAGTGTTAGAGGATGCTGCGTACTTCTAGGATTTTGGAGGCTAATGGGGTCTCATTTTCTACTTTTCAGTTCTCTAGTACCGCTTTCACTTGGTGGGAGTCTTTTGAGAGGCATAGGTTTATTGGTTCAGCACACCTCACTTGGCAGCAGCTCTCCACTATCTTTTTGGAGAAGTATGTACCCCAGTCACAGAGGGAGGAGCAACATAGGCTTTTTGAGCAGCTGCGTCAGGGGGAGCTGTTAGTGATGCAGTATGAGATGCGGTTCTCTGAGTTGGCTCGTCATGCTACCGAGTTGGTCCCTACCGATAGGGAGAGGGTTAGGAGGTTCGTGGATGGGTTACCATCTTCACCTATTTATCACCAGGAAGACACTATCAGATGATACATTCAAGAAGGTTGTTGATATTGCTCGTGATATTGAGTCGGTTCGCCGCCAGGAGCGGGAGGAGAGGGAGGCCAAGAGGCTTCGTAGATCGGGTAGTTCTAGTGGTACTCCCTACAGGGGGCAGTTTCAACATGGTAGAGGTCATTCATTCAGGCCTCCACAGTCAGTCCTCGCAGCTTATAGTGGTGCATCTTTCGGGCATGGTCCTAGCTCAGGGTGCAGCTCAAGCACCACCAGTTCAGAGTTCTTCTATGCATGTGTCTTCTAGTGGTCATTCTAGTGCCAGGGGTTTCTATCAGTCCCCGCCTCCAGCTCCAAGGAGTTGTTTTGAGTGTGAAGAGTTTGGGCACATGTGGCCCGTCGTCCAGGTGGTTCTTCTAAATAGAGGGGCTAGCCCTAGAATTCAGTTCCAGTTACTTCACCACCTTCCCAGGCATCTAGGGGTGGTAGTCATCCAACTAAAGGCCTCCCTCGATGGGGAGTTCGAGCAGGTGGAGGTCAGGCCCGTATGTATGTATTTCCAGCCAGGCCAGATGCTTTGGCCTCCGACGCACTGATCGTAGGTATTGTTCCAGTTTGTTGTCGAGATGCTTTGGCTTTATTTGACCCTGTTCTACATATTCCTATGTTTCTTCATATTTTGCCCATTTTCTGGAAATGCCCCGTGTGTGTTTAGTTACATTTGTTCATGTGTCAACTCCGGTGGGCGATACTGTTGTTGTGGACCGTGTATATCGGTGGTGTGTGATATCTATTGGGGGTTTGGAGACCCGAGTGGACCTACTGTTACTCGGCATGGTCGATTTTGATATGATATTCGGCATGGATTGGTTTTCTACGTGTCATGTTGTTCTTGATTGTCGCGCTAAGACCGTGACCTTAGATATGTCAGGATCTCCGAGGTTTGAGTGGAGAGTTTCTTTTGAGTATATGCCTAGCAGGGTAATTTCCTACCTGAAGGCTCAGCGTATGGTTGAGAAGGGGTGTTTATCTTACTTGGTTTTAGTGAGGGATGTCAGTGGTGAGACTCCCGCTATTGATTCAGTTCTTATGGTCCGTGACTTCCCGGACGTCTTTGTTGCAAACCTACCAGGCATGCCACCTGACAGGGACATTTATTTTGGTATTGACCTGGTGCTAGGCACTCAGCCTATTTCTATTCCACCTTATCGTGTGGCATCAACGGAGCTAAATGAATTAAAGGAGCAGCTTCAGGAACTCCTAGATAAGGGGTTCATTCGGCCTAGTGTGTCACCTTGGGGTTCACCAGTGTTGTTCGTGAAGAAGAAGGATGGTTTTATGCGTGTGTGTATTGATTATCGACAGCTGAATAGAGTTACGGTGAAGAATTGGTATCCCTTGCCTCGTGTAGATGACTTATTTTATCAATTGCAGGGTGCCAGATTATTTTCCAAGATCGAATTGTGTTCTGGGTATCATCAGCTGAAGATTCGGGGGCCAGACATTCTTTCGTCATCATGTTCATTGACGATATCTTGGTGTATGCCCGATCTCGGGAGGATCATGAGCAGCATTTGAGAGTTGTGCTTCAGACCTTGAGGGGGAAGAGATTGTATGCAAAAATTTTAAAGTGTGAGTTTTTTCTTGATTCGGTAGCATTCTTGGGGCACGTGGTGTCTAGTGAGGGTATTCAGGTTGATCCGAAGAAGATAGTGGCGGTGCAGAGCTGGCCTAGACCATTATCGGCTACCGAGATTTGCATTTTCCTTGGTTTGGCAGGGTACTACCGCCGTTCCATAGAGGGATTTTCATCTATTGCAGCACCTAAGCCCAGACTGACCCAGAAGAGTGCTCAGGTTGATTTTTCAAACGGGTTCAGGTTCTTATACAGTTTACTGTGATGCCTCGAGAGTTGGCCTTGGAGCAGTTCTGATGCAGGACGGTAGGGTGATTGGCTACTCGTCCAGATAATTGAAGGTGCACAAGAAGAATTATCGAATGCACGATCTTGAGTTAGCAGCTATTGTTCACGCCTTGAAGATTTGGTGTCACTATTTGTATGGAGTGTATTGTGAGATTTTCACTGATCACCATAGTTTGCAGCATCTGCTTAAGCATAATTATCTGAATTTGCATCAGAGGAGGTGGTTGGAGCTTCTCAAGGAATATGACCTCACTATTTTATATCATCCGGGGAAGGCCAGTGTTATGGCCGATGCCCTAAGTCGTAGAGAGGAGAGTTTGGGGAGTCTAGCCTACCTTCCAGTAGTAGAGCGACCATTAGCACTAGATGTTCAGGCCTTAGCGGGTCAGTTGGTGAGATTGGACCTATCAACGCCTCCACGGGTATTGGCATGTGTAACCTCCAAGGTCTTTTCTTTATGATCATTTTAGAGCACGCCAGTATGATGATCCACACTTTCTCTCTCTTCAGGACAAGGTCCATGACGGTGATGCCAGGGATGTGTTTATTGGTAATGATGGGGTCATGAGGATGT
The DNA here is from genome assembly GCA_005239525.1 of Nicotiana knightiana. Classification (NCBI taxonomy): domain Eukaryota; kingdom Viridiplantae; phylum Streptophyta; class Magnoliopsida; order Solanales; family Solanaceae; genus Nicotiana; species Nicotiana knightiana. Next base: position 47,447 of record ML438641.1, on the reverse strand, counting down.
AGGGCCGTATTTTCATGCCCAATGTAGATGGGCTTTGAGATTTGATTCTAGGTGAGGCCCATAGTTCACGGTATTCGATCCATCTTGGTTCCGCAAAGATGTATCAAGATCTGTGACAACATTATTGGTGGAGGCGGATGAAGAAAGATATTGTTGAGTTTGTGGTTCGGTGTCTCAACTGTCAGCAGGTCAAGTGTGAGCACCAGAGACCAGGTGGATTGCTTCAGAGATTTGATATTCCAGAGTGGAAGTGGGAGCGGATCACCATGGACTTCCTAGTTAGGCTCCCACAAACTTCGAGGATGTTTGATGTTATATGAGTTATTATGGATCGCCTGACCAAGTCCGTGCACTTCATTCCTGTTGGTACTAATTATTCTTCGGAGCGGTTAGCTGAGATTTATATCATGGAGATTGTCCGATTGCATGGGGTTCTAGTTTATATCATTTCTGACAGAGGAACTCAGTTCACATCTCAGTTCTAGAGAGTCGTACATAGGGATTTGGGTAAGGGTACTCGGGTTGAGTTGAGCACATCGTTTCATCCTCAGACGAACGGGCAGTCAGAGTGTACTATTCATTTTTTGGAGGATATGATGCGTGCATGTGTCATTGATTTTGGGGGGTTCATGGGACCAGTTTCTGCCACTCGCGGAGTTTGCATATAATAATAGTTATCAGTAGAGTATCTAGATAGCTCCGTATGAGGCTGTATAGTAGGAGGTACAGATCTCTGATTGGTTGATTTGAGCCGGGCGAGGCTAGGCTATTCGGCACAGACCTGGTTCAGGATGTGTTGGGTAAGGCGATGTTGATTCAGGAGTGGCTTCGCACGATGCAGTCTACGAAGAAGATCTATGCGGACCGGAAGGTCCAGGATATCTCTTTCATGGTTGGGGAGAAGGTGTTGCTTAAGGTGTCACCCATGAAAGGTGTTATGAGGTTGGGGAAGAGGGGAAAGTTGAGTCCAGGTTCATTGGGCCATTTGAGGTGCTTCAGAGGATTGGGGAGGTGGATTATAGACTTGCCTTTCCTCCCAGCTTATCGAGTATTCATCTAGTGTTCCATTTTTCAATGCTCCGTAAGTATGTTTGTGACACATCTCATGTTTTGGACTTCAGCATGGTTCAGCTCGAGTGTGATATGTCATATGAGGTAGAGCTAGTGGCTATTTTGGGTCATCGATCAGAAATCTGAGGTCTAAGGATATAGCTTCGGTGAAGGTTCAGTAAAGGGGTCAGCCGGTGGAGGATGCCACCTGGGAGACCAAATGGGAGATACGGAGCTGATATACTCACTTATTCGAGACTCCAGGTATGTTTCTAGACCCGTTCGAGGACGAACATTTATTTAAGAGGGGGAGGATGTAACGACCCAGCCGGTCGTTCCGTAAGATTAGCCCCGTTTCCCCTGTTTCTATTTTATCATATGTTGCTTAGCCTATTTATCTTGTGTTGAGTCGGTTGGTTCGGCTTCGGATTGGTCGTGGTGAGAATTGAGACACTTATTCTCTTAAATCAGCTTAATAGTAGAAAAAGTCAATTGGGAGTTAACTTATTGGTAAACAACCTCGGAATGCAAATTTTATGTCTCGAATAGATTTGTTAGGTTATTTTGGACTCAGGACTGTGTTCGGAATGAAGTTTTGATGTCAGGTGTAGAATTAGGCTTGAACTGGCAAAAGTCAGTTTTTGGCGATTTCCGATTGGCAGTGGAAAATAGGCTATCGGGGTCGGAATTGAATTCCGAATTTTGGGGAAGGTTTGTAATGTCATTTTGGATATGTGTTCAAATTTTCAAGTCAATCGGATGTGTTTGGTTGGTTTCGACATCATTGGTAAAATTTAGATGTTTCAAAGTTCACATGCTTGGATTTGATGTAATGTTTTATGTTTTTGTGTTGTTTTTGGTGTTTTGAAGGCTCGAGTAAGTTTGAATGATGTTATAGGGTGTGTTGGTAGGATTGGTTGAGGTCCTGGGGGCCTCGGTTGTGTTTCAGATGCTCAAACGGGCACTTTTGGTCTTTGGGAGATTGCTGGTTTTCTGGTGTTTTAGCAGCAGTAGATTGTTCACTGCGATCGCGTAGAGTAAAGATTTAGGGCAGGGAATTTGTTCTATGCGATCGCATAAGTAGGTTTGCGATCGCATAGGTTGGGCAGCAAGAGCAGTGCAGTCGCGTGGTGTGTTTTGCGGTCGCGTAGAAGATAAAGGGGGGCGCATGAGGTTTTTGCAATTGTTCTTCGCGATCGCGTGAATGGGTACACGATCGCATAGGTTAGGGAGTCGAAGATACTCGATCGTGTGGGAAATGTTGCGATCTCAATGGGTAAAATTTGGAGGCAGTTAGTTTGTTCTTCGGGATTGCATGGTTGGTCCCGCGATCGCATTGAGTTAATGTATAGTGTTGGGCATAATGTTTTAAAAGGCCATTTTTTGCGAGATTAGTTCATTTTTCTTCCATTATTGAACGAGTTGGGAGCTCCTTTAGTGGGTTTGAAGAGGAAATCAAAGATAATCACTTGGAGGTAAGGTTTTCAAATTCAACACTCATTTCTATATTGTTTTCTAAGTAATTAAACCGGAAAAATATTGAAATTAAACCCAAAATTTGGGGAAGATAAGTTCATGGAAATTGGAATTTGTTTTTGAGGATTTGAGTGGGAAATTATGGTCTGATTTTAGTGTTCTTAGTATGTATAAAATCGTGGGAGGACGAGGATTCTAGTGATGTAAATTTTATCGAATTTCGAGACGTGGGCCCAGGGCTCGGGTTTGGCCGCATTTCGAAAATTTTGTATAGATTGATAATTTTCGATTGGGTTGTGTTCTTATAGCATATATTGATGATGTTAATCTAGTTTTGGTCAGATTCGGAGCAATCGGGAGCCAATTTGAGGGGCAAGAGCATCACGGATTAGTGATGTGGCCCGGTAGAGGTAAGTAATGGCTATAAATCTTGTCCTGAGAGTATGAAACCCGGGATTTCGTATTTCTCACTAATTTCAGAATGGCACGCATATCGAATGACGAGTATGTGGCGTGTACTGATTTTTTGGATTGGAATTGGTCCTCTTCGCGGCAACTATTGAGTTGCGTATTTTACTCTAAGTCATATGTTAAATAGTGTTCTAAAACTATTGCTATATTTGGGCCATAAGCCATCTTTGGGTCCTCGTGCCGACTTGATTAGACCACTTGGGGGTTTTTTTACTGCAATTTCTTCACTATTGATTTATGATTACACTCAGTCATATTGTGCTTAACTGTTTTCGAAACTCAGCCTTATTTACACTATTTTCAGATATAAAAATGATACTTTTGGGTCGAGTACCCCGTTTTACTGATACGCCCTTTGAGACATATCAAATGCTTTCATGTTCATAGTTCCTGCTCGTATTTCATGCAAAACTTTTCCCAATCTCTTTAAAGTAGTCAATGGACAGATGTTGAGACTTGAACCTCCATCTATCAAAACGCTGGCAATAAATATGTCTTCGCACTATATTGTGATATACAGTGCTCTGTTATGGCTTAATCCTTCCACCGACAATTCATCTTCGTGGAAAAAGATATTATGGCTTTCCAATACTTGTCCTACCATATTGGCCATTTCTCCACTAGCAATTTTGTTGATTACAGAGGACTCATTCAAAACATTCATCAATGCATTCCTATGTGCTTTAGAATTCTTCATTAGTGATAGATTGGAAATCTGAGCAGGGGTTTTGTTCAAATGATCAACCACACAATACTCTCTCGCTTGCACCTTTCTCCAAAGATCATTCGAGCCGGTTTCAATGATAGGCTATTTCGAAGCGACTTCTTTACTTGTTCCTCCCAAATGCCTGGCGTGTAAACCCTACTGGTTCTTGTCATACCTTGTGCTACACCAGTTTCTTCCTTTTTTCCCTTTCCTTTCGCTCTCGCTTCTGCAGTATAGGTCAAGGGCACATAATTGGAATTAAAGGATGGTATGGGTGCTATCGTTACAGTGAATGGTGTGGTTACTTCTACTTTGAACGGGGTGGGTGTGGGTTAGGGCGTTGTTACTTCAACCTGGAATGGAGTTGGTGGGGCTAGCTCAACTTGAATCGGTGACTGTATATGTACCACAATAGATGTGAGAGTGACCGTAGGTTTTTTTAGGATCGTTCACTTCTCGAATGAGCCCAATCGATCCTTCCGGATTCCATTCTTCATCAATTTCTATCATATGTACCCCCTCACCTCTGTTATATGAGAGGGGATTGTTGCAGACAGTAGGTGCAGTCTCCTTTTCCTATATAACCTTGGTGTCAATTAATGTCTTGATCTTGTCCTTTAGAGCGCGACATTCATCACTAGTGTGACCCTTCATGCCCAAATGGAAGTCACATGTCTTGTTTGGGTTGAACCACTGAGAGGAATTTTCCATGGCAACGGCGGGAATGGGAGTGACATAACCGGCATCTTTCAATTTCTCATACAACTGGTCGATGGGTTCCGTAATAGGAGTTTATTGTCTGGGCGGTCTGTGCTCGAAATTTGGCCTAGGTTTTTGGTGATTTTGACGGGCTGGTGGTGAGGGTTAATATGATGGATGAGCGTTATAAGTATGGTAAGCGGTGGCAGGTTGTTGATATCTGGGAAGTGAATGCTGATATGTGGGTGGAGTTTTTTGGTATGTTAGACTAGACTTCAGACCTTGGGCTACCATCACAGCCCCTACTTCCTTATTTTTAGATATACCCCCAGACAATAAA
>ML438641.1:0-42673 GCA_005239525.1 Nicotiana knightiana | reverse complement strand
ACGGTGTCGCACCCCCCTCCCCCCCCGACTACAAGGCTTTGTTCGTAGCCTGTAGTGCCTTGAAATTTGTTACCATTTCAATTTTAATTCCCTCTTCTATTCTTTCTCCCAATTTGATGGTGTCGAAAAATTTATGATTTTCAATAACCATCAACCTCTCATAATATTGAAGATCCTGGGCTCGTACAAAAAACTTGTTTATTTACTCTTCTTCCAGTGCCGACCTTACTTTTGTACTTCTGATCTCCACCGAGTAGCATACTCATGGAAAGTTTCTGTTGGCTTATTCTTAAAATTATGAATATAGAAGACGTCTAGTGCATTATCTATATTGAATCTCAGCCGATCCATGAAATCTGACGCCATGCTTACCCAATTAATCCAATTCTTTAGATTTTGACTAATGTACCTGCATAGGGCATCTCCAGTGAGGTTCTTCATGAATAGCTTCATGAGGATTCTTTCAACTTTACCAACCCCTATTGTTGCAATATGTCCTCAGATGTACCTTTGAATCACCTACCCCATAGAACATTTCAAATTTAGGAGGTTTGTAACCCTGTGGCAGTTCTGCGTCCGATTGAATACACATATCCTCATAGTTCAAACTTTTGATGCCTTTACCACCTTCAACACCTTGGAATCGACTTGTAAGTTTCTTAGGTTCTTCTGCCATGTTCTTGATGAGAAGGTCCTTCTCTAAGGATTCCAGTGTATACGGGGTTTGTTATGAAGTGTGGGGTAAGGTTTCCACGTATATGGGGTTACATTGGTGGACTCCAGGGATTTGAGCTTAGTGGTGATCATTGGTCGAGTTTTGGGGATCAGGAGTAGGTTGTGGTGCGTTTTGAGGATTAATGTAGGTGGTATTTTGTGGGTACTGGGTCAGATGATGATGATGTTGTGGAGGAGTTGGTACTGGTGGAGGATTAGGATTTTGGGGAGGCGTGGTGTATTGGTGATGTGCAGGAGGATTTGGTGGGTGCTAGTTTTGTGTGTTTTGAAGAGGTTTTGGGTTTTGGACATTTTGTTGGTTGATTTCGGGACTATTCAGGGTAAAGGAAAGGTTTGCCAAGTTACGGACCTGCTCAAGTTCCCTTTGTAACTCCAATATCTTTTGTCGTAACTGTAAAACCAAGTCATTCTGCGTCGAAGTACTCCGACCATCCGAAGTTTCGACATTCTCTACATGTGTAGCGTTGTCTTTCCTGATACCGCTCATATCGTCCATCTTAGATTTTCCTTTGTCCTTAGGATCAGTTGGAGGAGGAGGAGGTGGAGGACCTCTAGATCTAGTATGATATGCCGATGATGCCAGTATGCATGAACCAACTTTAGGGGATGGGAATAAACAAAGAAAAGAAGAAAAATAAAAGGTAAAAAAATCAGTGAGTATTAAAAAGATATTTACGGTATTTAAACGTGTATTGTGTAATTATAAATTCGCGTCCTAATATGGGGACCTCATTGTGCCCGAGGTAGGCCTAGCGACATAAATATTTTGAGAAAACTTGATGACGATAACTGCATCATTTCATTAATATGATAAATAGACCAAATCTCTATTAAAATGATAATAATTATGAAGAGTCACTAGTGGCATTTTCCTTATTTCGATCGAAATCTAAAACGAATCTAGAAAACAAGTAAAATATCATTCCTAATCTATTTGGTCCCAGAGGGATCTTTTCCAAGCTTGGCCTTCTTTTCCCTGTCAATCAGATTCCCCAGGTCACGTATGTCCAACAATAGATATGCCCTTGCTAGATGTCCTCCTTTATTTCCCTCTGTGTTTTGACAGTTTGAGACCCTTTTCCTCGTCTTTCCCTTAAGCTCCATCAAACCCTGATCCAAATACTCCAACCTCTCTGTTGACTTAGTAGTGATTCCCCTCCATTCGTTTATTGCTTCCATGTCCACTTTATGTTGTTCCAAATGTCTGGCCTCAGATTCAAAGATCCTTTTGTGCAATCTCCTGTATTTGACTTGTGCTTCAACATCATGTCTACCACCCTATTCCTCAAATCAACCCCTAGCTTGACCTTTTCCGCTATGTCATCGACCAACAATGATGGGTAGAAGTACACGTGGCCGACATGAAACCGATTTGGATCGATAGTATCTTTCTCCACAACAATCTTTTGATGCCACATGTGTTGTGCCTCGAACTTGAATTGAATGGCATTCCCATGGAAGTCTGCTTTGTATGGCATTCCCATGGAAGTCTTAGTAAAACATTTCATCACCAGACAGATCGACAGGCTGAGCGTGTTATTCAGACACTTGAGGATATGTTACGTGCTTGTGTGATTGACTTCAAAGGTAGTATGATCGTCTGCCTCTTATTAAGTTCTCATATAATAATAACTACCATTCCAGTATTCAGATTTCTCCATACGAAGCTTTTTACGGATAGAAGTGTTGGTACGACAGTCAATCGAGAAAATTAAGCTTATACAGGAAAGGCTATTAGCAGCTTAAAGTCGTCAGAAATCTTATATAGATAATCGACGATGAGACTTGGAGTTTCAGGTTGACGATTGGGTATTCCTAAAGGTATCACTAACGGAAGTGTTACGAGGTTCAGTAAGAAAGGAAAAGTTATCCCTAAATACATTGGACCACATAGGATCATACGCAAGGTAGGCTAAATAGCATATGAGTTACACATTCCTTCGGACTTGGAGTTTGTGCATCCAGTCTTTCATGTGACTATGCTTCCTGAGTGTATTGGAGATTCATCCAGAATCATGTCAGTTGACGATGTTCAAGTCACAGAGTAGCTATCATATGAAGAAAATCCCATCGCTATATTAGACAGACAGGTTCGGTGAAAGTACTTTGGATAAACAACTACATGGAAGAAATTACTTGGGAGGAAAAGGAATGCATGAAGTCTAGATACCCTTACTTATTTCCTCCTCTTGATAAGGGTTCGACTGAGACATCACAACCTTAAGGTACGTGTATGGATTCTTGTGTTAGTTATTGTCGTTGGTCGTGTGAGGTCATTGTCATTATTGATTATCGTTGTCCTATGTGGCGTTGAATTATTGAGTTTATACAGAAAGGATTAACAGTAGTATTGATACAAAGGCGACTCTTCCAAAATTTATATAGATCCCGGGGAGTTGAACATTCGAGGAAATATTTTTTGAATGGGGGAAGGATGTTACATCTCGCGTTTTTGTACGTTAAAGTTTCATCTTCAGTTAATCGACATAGACCCGGGGATGAGATTATCTTGAGGTTAACGTATTTATGCTATTTAGAACACGCGATAAGTAAGTTACATGAAGGATAAAGGGTACACGAATTAAAGAAAATGAGTTTCGTTGAAGGTTATCGACTTGGGATAAAATATGGTCCGAGCTATAATACCCGATATTTATGGACTAGTATCATACAAGGTACCATATGACCATGATAGTATGATGTATAAAGTATATTAAAAATGAGTAGTATTTTAAGTATTTTTGAGATAATTCTTAATTATGTGGGTAATTGGTTAATTACCGAGTAACAAGATATTACATAATTAAATTACTAAATTAAGTGGATAACGACTAAAATCTTCCTCCATCCCACGTGGCAGCAAGCCACTTCTTAGACAAAGTCATTTTGTTAGGTGGCAAATAAATGTGTTAATTACATAACACTTCATTTCTTATATCTTGAATAAAAAGCACTACAATCAGATTCCTACAAATTCCTTATGGAAGTCTACAATTAGATTCTAAAACACCACATTAGCAACGTGATTTCTTCAAGCAATTCCTACAAGTTTTCCACAAAACTTCTTGCAACCAGACAATTCCAACGAGAATTACTAGCACCTTAGCAACGTAAAATCCCTCGGTTCTAAAGGAGTACGGTGCAACCTTTCCAAGAATATCATACGGATTTTTCCCTGCTCCAGGTATGTTAAGGCTATCCCTTCTTTCTTTTTGGCATGATCCAAATGATACAAAATGAAACAAGAAACACACAGTTTTCATAAACGACTCTATTCATTGAAATACTAGGGGTCTCTATGTTTTTTATTCCCCACGTGGCATATTATTATATCTTCTATTCATGTGTTTCAGAATAATACGCAGTTGATAAAATTTATCCGAAAGGAATATCGATATTATTAACATATATTCATGGATTTTATTCATTTATAAATGTACATTGACCCATGAGCAGATGGCATTCTATGCGCGTATTTATATGTATATATGTATGTGTATGGGATATGGGAAAAAGGTTACGGTGTTATATACGCACCACCACCTGATCAGTTGGTATATGTTTATGATTTTGCCCACAGTGGCTGAGATGATATGATGGGATGCCCTCAGAGGCTTGATGATGTTATGTACACCTATACCTATGCATGACACGACATTTACACGCACATGCATGATATTATAACCGTTTCAGGATTTGCAAAGTTATTTAGACTTGCAGGCGGAATTCCCTATTCCATGTCTCATCTATGTTTCTTATGTACTGATTTTCATGCCTTATATGCTCAGTACATTATTCATACTGACGCCCTATGTCTCTAAGCCTGCATTTAATACATGCAGGTGCAGGTAGGCAAGTTGACGGTCCCCTTTCTTAGGATCCTTGATCAGCGAGAGTTGGAGTGCTCCACTTGATTCAGAGCTACTTTTGATTTTGGTACGATTATGCTTATATACATAGATGGGTATGTCGTGGCCCAGTCCCGTCATTGCACAATTATATTTTCTATTAGGGGTCTAGAGACAGTATCTATAGTTGGATAGTATGTGGCCTTGCCGGCTTCCAGTTTTGGATATGTAGTTGTCTATAGCAGCCTTGTCGGAGTGTTCATATGCCTTTTGCCACGTTTCCTTCATGTATGTTATTCTCGTAACTCAGTAGATGTTATTCCGGTTTATATCTTAGATGCAGGTTAGGGGTGTTCAACAGGCAGGACTCAGACACCCGTCACGGCCCATCGGTTTAGGTCGTGACATTAGCACATAATAAACACTGTGAAAGTTAGAAACTAACCAATGATTTTTCAATAAACAAGAAAAGAATGACAGTAAGGACCCAGAGTCTCGAATGTGTGAAGTTCCCAAGGATTTCAAGAACCTAGGGCAGTGCTCACATGCAAGAGAGGTCGAGAAGAATAGAAATTTGGTTTCCTAGGCTTTCAGCCGGCTAAGAGCCAAACAGAACAAAGTAGTAAGCAAATACAGAGTAGAAACCTTAGTTTTAGTGGAAAAAGGGTGATTCAAGTTTCGTTCAAAAAAGGGGAAGGGGAGTGGGCTTATATAGTGGTAAAATCAATATGTAAGTACGTAAATACAAACAATCAGACCATAAAAGGAATTAAGAACACATAAATCAATCAAATAATCAAATTAGGAGAATAAGACGGTAAACCCTAATTTTTAGGAAAAACTAAATATTACCATAATATACACAAAACAGTAGCATAGGAAGAATATAGATACAAGTAATACTAAAATCAGAGAATCGAACAAATTTTTGTTCAATTTAAAGAGATCTGAAAACCCTAGTTTTAGAGTAAGTAAGAATCAACAAAAAATACACAGAGATTAATACCCACAATAGAACAAAGGATGAATATAGACGGGATAGTAGAAAGGTCAAGGATTTGAATCGATTTTGGTTCGATCTCGATGAGATCTGCTTTCCATGTTTAGGTAAGCAGTATAGGAGAGTAACCTGTACCGGAGGAGGCCGTATATGGCAATGAATAACCATGGAAACCCATACTTGGCGGGATTGGGAGATATTTTCGGGGGCGACCGGTAGGGTTCTTAGGAGGGAGAAAGGAGGTGAGGATATGATGGTAGCGGATGGTTGAGAATGAGGTTAGGGTTAGGGGGTTTGGGTAGTTAAAGAGGGTGGTTTGATATGGACAGTTGATCTCAGAGATCAACTACCACGATTAAAAGAGAAGTTAGGTCGAGTTATTAGGAATGGGTCGCTATCGGGTTAGGGGTTGGGTAAATTTTGTTTGGGCTGGGGGTTATCTAGGCTAGTGTATTAGGTTTTGGGCCAATATTTGGTCCGAAAAATAGGTCTAGGAATGGGCTAGTTTTTAAATACCCAACATTTAATAAAAATAATTAATAAAAGTAATTAATAAATAAAAAATATTATTTGTACAATAAATTATTAAAAATAATTACTTAACATTATAGAAATATAAAAAGTTTTTATTTGCATAAATACTGCAATTATACATGAATATGGGCTATTATTGCAAAAAATGCAATTAGCCCTGAAATGCAAACGTAATTATAAAAAATGCACTGAAAAATATTTAAACATCATGTTGGTGTAATGAAAAGTTTATATTATTAAACCATCATAAAAATAACTTGAAGGATAATTACTGGATATTTATACAATAAGAATGCAAAAATAAATTAATTTGAAGTCTTTAAAAATTATGGAAAATTATGAAAATGCTTGGCTTAATAGCTGAATGATGATGCAAATATATATTTTGAAAGTATATATATATATATATATATATATATATATATATATATATGTGTGTGTGTGTGTGTGTGTGTGTGTTTTATTAAATATGGGGTAAAAAATTGCTATCAACATATAAACCCTACTGGTTCTGGTCATGCGTTGTGCTGCACCTATTTCGTCCATTTTTGCCTTTCCTTTACTTCTTTCTTCCGCAACATAATCCCATGGTATAACATTCACCCCTGTGAAATAGGAGAGGATTGTTACGGACGTTGGGTGCAGCCTTCTTTACCTGTATGACTTTGGTGTCAATTAATGACCCTTCATGCATGAGTGATTGGCACATGTCTTATTTGGGTTGACCCACTGGGAAGCATTTTCCATAGCAACAGTGGGAATGGGAGTGACATAACCAGCAGCCTTTAGCCTCTCGTACAATTGGCACGTGGGTTCAGTAATTGGAGTGTATTGCTTAGGTGGTTTGCGGTCTAAATTTGGTCTAGGTTTTTGGTAATTTGGCGGGCTGGTGGTGAATGGTAGTATGCTAGTTGTGTATTATAAGTGTGGTAAGTGGCAGCAGATTATTGATATCTAAGAGATGAAGGCTGATATGTAGGTGGGGGTGTTTGGTATGTATTAAGAGATTTTGGACCTTGGGCTACCATTACTGCACCCACTTCTTTCTTCATGGAGATACCTCCTGATTGCAAAGCTTTATTTGTGGCTTGGAGAGCTTCAAAATGTGTCACAATTCCGCTTTTGATCCCTTCTTCTATTCTTTCTCGCAACTCTATGATGTCAGAAAATTTATGGTTCTCAATAACCATCAATCTTTCGTAGTATTGGGGGTCCTGATCTCTAACACAGAACTTATTCTTTTGTTCTTCTTCAAGTGCCGGCCTTACTTTTGTAGCTTCAGACCTCCACCGAGTAGCAGACTCGCAGAAAGTTTTCGTTGGTTTCTTCTTGAGATTCTGAATGTAAAGAAACGTCTGGTGCATTTTGTGTATTAAATCTAAACTGATCCATGAAATCTGATGAAATGCTCACCCAATTAACCTAATTTTTTTGGGTTCTAGTTTGTGTACCAAAACAAGGCATCTCCAGTTAGGCTCCGCATGATCAACTTCATACGAATTTGTTCATCATTTCCAACCCCTACAAGCTTGTCACAATACGTTCTCAAATGCACCTTCGGATCACCAGTTCCGTCGAACATTTCAAACTAAGGAGGTTCGTAACCCTCCAGTAGTTCTACATCTGGATTAACACAAAAATCCTCATAATTCAAACTATCAATGACTTTGGCACCTTCAACACTTTGAACACTTCCAGTAAGCTTATTGAGTTCTTCCGCCATGTTCTTGATGAGCATGTCCTTCTCGGCGGATTCGAGTATATGTACAGTTTTTTGCAGGGTATGGGGTAAGGTTTCCACATATATGGGATTGCTTCGATAGACTTTGGGAATATGGGCACAATGGTGATCATTGATTGAGTTTTGGGGATTAGGGGTAGGTTGTGGTGCGTTTGGAGAAGTGTGGTAAGTGGTGGTTTGTGGATATTGAGTAGGATGATGATGGTGTTGTGGAGGAGTAGGTACTGGTTGAGGATTATGGGTTTGAGAAGGTGTGGCGTATTGATGACGTGCTGGAGGATTTTACATATTTTGATTTTGTGTGTTTTGGGGAGGTGCCGGGTTTTGGGCGTTTGTGTTTTGTTGGTTGATGTCGGGAACAGTTAGGGTGAGGGAAAGGTTTGCCAAGTTCTGGACATGTTCAAGCTCCCCTTGTAGCTCCAATGTTTTTTGTTCGAGATGCAAGACGAAATAATTATGTGCTGGAGTACTCCAACTGTCTGAAGTTTCAATATGCTCTACGTGGGTAGCATTCTCTTTTCTAATACCACTCATATCATCCATTTTTATTTTTCCTCTGTTCTTGGGATCACTTGGTGGAGGACCTCTGGATCTGGTGTGGTATGCTGATGATGCTAGTATGCATGAACCAACCTTGAACATGTGTTGTAGAATCATGTAATAAATTTGCGTCATAATTTGAGGGACCTCATTGTGCTCGAGGTAGGCCTAAGCACACATAGACTTTGAGAAAACTGATGCCAATAATTGCATCATTTCATTAATGCTAAAATGAATGAAATCTTTACTAAAACGGCAATCAGGAGAAAGTCACTAATGGCATTTGCCTTATTACAATCAAAATCTAAACATATCTATAAATAGTAAAGATATTTTTTCCTAATATACTTGGCCCCATAATGACCTTCTTCATGCTTTGCCATCTTGGATCCATCAATCAAGTTTCCCAGGTCGCGCATATCCAATATTAGGTAAAACCTTGCTAGATTCCATCCTTCATTGCCTTCCGTATTATAACAATCCGAGAGCATCTTTCTTATCTTTCCTTCAAGTTCCATTAGCCCTTGCTCCAAATATTCCAATATCCCTGTTGACTTAGTGGAAATTTCTCTAAATTGTTGATCGCTTCCATATCCACTTTGTGTTGTTCCAAATGCCTTGCTTCAGAATCGAAGACCCTCTTGCGCAACATCATATACTTGGCTTATTCTTCAACAACATCATCTATAACCCTATTTTTCAGATTGATTCTTTGTAAGGACCCGTAAAATTTTCTTGTTTAAAAATAATGTTGAACGAGTCCCCGAGTTGTTTTATTGTGAAAATCTTTGAAACACACCTGAATTGAGTAAAAAGTACCCCGAGACTTAAAGAATATAATTTTCCAGGAAGTAGGTGTTATGCAACGCACTATGTGATCGTACGTATATGCGGCCGCATAATTATCGCATACCTGGGCAGAATATTGCCCCATTTGAAGTCAACTATGCGGTCCAGTATGCGATCGCATAACATGTATGCGGACCGCATAATTGGTCGCATACCTGGGCAGTGTGTAATGGTTTTTTGGCCAATCTTTAGGCCATTATGCGATAAGATCTGCAAACCCCATGTCAGGAATGCGACGCTTCCTGACCGCATTCTTGTGTCGGGCCATGTTTTCCCTAATTTTTAAAACCCGACCCTAGTTCATTAAAACACCCATCCCATTAATTTTCAACCATTTTCCTGAGATATTAGAGAGAGGAAAGAGTGGGTTCTAGAGAGAGAAAGTCTCAACTTCATCAAATTGGTCTTACTTCATCACTCAAGCTTGGAACTAATTAAGTAGAACACAAATTTCTTCACTCTAAGAGGTAAGCTTCCACCCCATTAACCATAAATTTCCAGATTTTGTTAAAATGAAACATGGGTAGGATAGTTTATCAAGATGGGGTTAGGAACCTTGCACTCATGTACCCAATCTATCATAATCTGGTAAAGGAAAATAGGTTGGGGTAACCTTTCACTGAAAAGGGGTTATTTAATCTAAAAAGAACACCTAGTGCTTAGTAGAAAACTCAAAGGAGTTCAACACATGTTCATAATTCCTAATTCTACGTTTAAATTTGCCGTATTGTGAATTACATCAAGGGTTCTAGAAGGTCCGGTGATTTGAGATAGAGAGTAAGGAAAGATCCCGATACGAGGTATGTATGGCAAACTTTAACCTTTTTAGAATCCTTTTGTTGGGTCGGAGTATTTGGTATGTGTACCTTGTTTGGGAATATGTGAATTGTGTGTTCAAACGTGTTGAGACGTGAGATTCTGTTCTCTGATTTTCCTAGTTGATTGTCATGCTACCGTGCTGGATGAGGTTGTGAAAGGTGTTTGATGTGTAATGAATGAAAGATTGATAATGTGCTCATATGTGGGAATGTGTAAAATAGTTTAAAGCCGTACGTGGGAAGTAATGAAAAAGAGTATTGTGAAAGGATATAACTGAATTGGGCGATTATGGCAAAACCGTGTTCATGAAATTACTACTTGATAAGAGTTATGGTGCCTTGGGCCCAATTAAATAAGTTGTTGATATGAACTTGTATTATTTAAAATGATTATTCTTGTGATGAAATTGTTTGTGATTGTTGTTGTGAATTTAAATTTTCAGGCGGGGTCGTATTGCACGCGGCAACACGAAGTAATAAGGTTGATGGGTTGTGGTGATAAGGGTGCCCGAGGTAATAAGGATGGAATGTGATCGTTATCACTACTGAAATGAAAATTTATGAGCTCTTGAATATGATGATGTTAATTGGTTCTATTGTTGTTCCTTAATTGTGTATTGTTTGATTGTACTTGGGATAAATTTTTTTTATACATACTAGTACTATTCCACAGTACTAACGTCCCTTTTGCCGGAGGCGCTACATCTTTTATATGGATGTAGGTGGGTCCATAGCAGGTTGCTCAGCTCGCTGTTAGTCGTGCCTTCTCCTCATCCTTTTTCAGCTGTACTGGTGAGCCCCACTTCCTCTCGGGGCCATGTGTAGTTCATGCCATCTCCTTTTTGAGTATACTATGTATTGTAAGGTATAGTCGGGGCCTTGTTGCTGGCAAGTATGGTGTAAACTCCTTGTACTCTTAGAGGCTCCGTAGACACTATGTGGGTGTATATATATATATATTTTGGGAAGTGGTTGTATGTATTTGTAATCCTGATCCGTATGAGGAAATGTTTTATCTAATATGTACGAATTGGGAAATCTAATACAATAATGTAACATGAGGGAAAAGCTGTACTTATTGTGGTAATCACACACTTTTAAGCTTATCTCACTATTTCACATAAATAATGTATGTATAAACATAGGGAAACGCGTTCGGTGGGAAAGGAAAATCAGGTTCGCTTGACTGGGGTTACCCGGTCAAGTGCCGCTCGCGTCCCTCGATTTTTGGGGCGTGACAAACTTGGTATCACAGCCTAAGGTTTTAAAAGTGTCCTAGATGTCTCGGAGCCGTGTCTAGTAGAGCCCTTCTTATAGGTGTGTTGTCGACCACATCTATGATTTGGGGGCTACATGGACATTTAGGAAACGCCCTTTTTATTGTTACTCTATATCGTGCGGTAAAGCGTAAAGTTAGAATATTCTTGCCTAACTCGTGCTCTGTTCAAAAATTTTCAGTGATGGCACCAAGGAAGAGAGCTTGACTCGGCCTAGAGGCCCATGCCGCCCCAAGTGCGGCCGTATATTCTGTACCCAATGGTGCGGGTGAGAGCGAATCTTCGACCTTGAATCCATCTGGCCTACCTGTTCCAAATCAGAGTGTTCCTATTCCTGCTGCAGTGGAGGGTGCTACAACCCCTCCCGCCGACATTCCTGATCCTTCCTCGGTTCCAGCTCCAGGTCCCGGTACTTCCGATGGGGACCTTAGGGGAGCTATTCGTATGTTGACCCAGTTAGTGGCCGCTCAGGCCTAAAGATCTCATGCTGCCCCTGTATCCCTAGCGGACAGGGAGATTTCACCGGTTCCAGAGTCAATAAATTTTTGCGGTTGGCCCTTGCAGGGTTCTCATGTATTGATCTAGAGGTAGATCCGTAGGACTTTCTAGATGAAATGTACAAGACGCTTCGGGTTATGAAGGCTACAGAGACAGAGGGGGTTGAGTTAGCATCTTACAGGCTGAGGGGAGTAGTGTATTCCTGGTTCGAGATGTAGGAGGATTCTAGTGGGGAGGGAAGTCCTCCGGCGAGATGGGATGAGTTCGTTGATGCTTTTATGGATCACTTCTTTCCTGCCGAGACAATAGCAGCCCATGCTACGGAGGGTAATATGGGTGTGTGGGAGTACCACATGGAGTTCGTGAGGTTGTCCAAGTACACTCCTCAGTTGGTATCGACTATGGATGCCAGAGTTCGGCGGTTTCTTCAAGGCCTCAGTCCTTTGGGAGAGTATTAGCCGGGCCCGGTCAGCGGGCCACTCAGGGAGTTCAGTTGGAGGAGGGAGGTCAGTTTAGGGCATAGGACAATCAGGGCCATCCCAGTCTTATACTCAGTCCCTATCCAGTGCGCCGCTATCAGTGCCCCGTTATCAGCAGAGCAGTCACGGGGGGCAAGATCAGGTAGTAGGAGACCCCATCAGTCTGGTCGTCCAGGAGGGAGGTTCGAGAAGTAGAGGAGGATCCGTTCCCTAAGTGTGGGAGGTTCCATACACCGAGTCTTGCTACCTGGATATCCCCATATGCTACGGGTGTGGGGTGAGAGGTCATATTCAGCGGGATTTCCGTGCGCCCAGTCAGGGCATGGGTAGTGGTTTTGCTCAACCGTCCAGTTCTTCAGTCGCCGCATCTTCAGTACGTCCTCCAGCTCCAGCAGGGCATGGTGCAGTTAGAGGTGGGACTCGTGGTAGAGGTGGACCCAGCCGGTTCTATGCTTTGAGTGGTCGCCTGAGTGCGGAGGTTTCCCCATATGGTTTTATAGGTATTCTGACTGTCCAAGCCCTTGATTGTTATGCTATTATTGATCTGGGGTCCTCCTTGTCCTATGTTACCCTATTTATTACTTCAAGTTTTGGGAAAGAACCCGAACAACTTCATGAGTCGTTCTCTGTGTTGACTCCGGTTGGTGATTCCATTACAGCCGCACGAGTCTATAGGAATTGTGTTTTGACGGTGTGTGGTCGAGATACCACGGCTGACCTTATCGAACTTGGGATGGTAGATTTCGATGTTATCATGGGGATGGATTGGTTTTACTCGTGCTTTGCTAAACTCGACTGCCGAACCAGAATTATGAGACTAGAATTTCCTAACAAGTCAGTTATTGAGTGGAAAGGGAATGGTGTGGTGCCGAAGGGTAGGTTTATTTCCTACCTTAAGGCCTCGATGATGATTAAAAAGGGGTGTATTTTTCACTTGGTCCGGGTTGGGGACAGCACTTCAGAAGTATCTGGCCCCGAGTCCGTTCCAGTCATGAATGAGTTTCTTGAACTGTTTCTGGAAGAGCTTCCAGGGATTCTGCCACATAGGGAGATCGATTTCGGGATTGATGTATTGCCAGATCGCAGCCAATGTCTATTTCACCATACATAATGGCGCCAACAGAGTTGAGGGAGTTAAAGGAGCAGTTGAAAGGCTTATTTTAGAGAAGGGGTTCATTCGGCCAAGTGTGTCGCCGTGGGGCGCTCTGATTATTTTCATCAGGAAGAAGGATGGGTCGCTTTGGATGTGTATTGATTATTGGAAGCTCAACAAAGTCACTATCAAAAACAAGTATCCGCTACCTCGGATAGATGATTTGTTCGACCAATTGCAGGGTGCGAGCTTCTTCTCCAAAATTGATTTATGGCCGGGATATCACGAGTTAAAGATCAGAGAGCAGAAAATTCCTGAGACCGCCTTCAGAACTCGTTATGGCCATTTTAAATTTTTGGTAATGTCCTTTGGACTGACCGATGCTCCAGCGACTTTCACAGATCTTATGATTGGGGTTTTCAAACCGTTTCTGCACTCATTAATGATTGTTTTTATGGACATCCCTGTCTACTCGCGCAGTCGGGAGGATCATCCTAATAACCTCAAGGCAGTTTTGCAGACTCTTCACCACCAACAATTGTATGCCAAGTTTTAAAAATGTGAATTTGGTAGGTGTCAGTCACATTTTTGGCTCATCTTGTTTCCAGAGATGGGATTAAGGTTGACCACCAGAAGATCACAACGGTGAAGGATTGGCCTAGAATGACGACTCCGACAGAGATTCGCAGTTTTCTGGGTCTAGCTGGGCATTATCGGAGGTTTGTAGAGGGGTTTTATACCCTCTCCTCCCCATTGACTAAATTGACGCAGAAGGCAACTATGTTCTAATGGTCCAATTCTTGTGAGAAGTGCTTTCAGGAATTGAAATCAATATTAAATTCAGCACTGGTGTTAACTTTGCCAGAAGGCACGGAGGGATTTGTGGTTTATTACGATGCTTCAAGGGTTGGTTTGGGATGTGTGCTGATGCAGCACGGGAATGTTATATCTTATGCTTCCAAGCAACTCAAGAATCACGAGAAGAATTATCCGACGCATTATTTAGGACTCGCGGCAGTTGTGTTTGATTTAAAAATCTGGTGGCATTATTTGTATGGGGTCCATGTGGACGTGTTCTCAGACCACAAGAGTCTCCAATATTTTTTCAGGCAGAAGGAGTTAAACTTAAGGCAGCGGCGATGGTTAGAATTGCTTAAGGATTATGATATGGACAATTTGTACCATCCAGGGAAAGAAAATTTATTGGCCGACGCTCTTATTCGAAAGTCTATGGGTAGTCTAGTTCATTTGGAGTAAGACTACAGGCCATTGGCTCGGGAGGTTTGTCAATTGGCTAGTCAGGGGGTCTGTCTCTCGATCTCAGACGAGGGGAAGGTCATGGTGCATAATGGGGCAGAATTGTTAGGGCCAGATCTTGTGCACCAGGCATTGGATAAAGTCCGAGTCTTTCGGGAGAGGAAGAAAATCGCTCAGAGTCGTCACAAATCCTATGCGGACATTCGTCGAAGAGAATTGGAATTCCAAGTTGATGATTGGGTATTCTTGAAGGTATCTCCCATGAAGGGAGTGATGCGGTTTGGGAAGAAAGGGAAATTGAACCCAATGTATGTTGGGCTATATCAGATTGCTCAAAGGATAGGAATAATGGCTTATAGGTTGGAATTACCCCCTGAATTGTCATTAGTGAACCCGGTGTTCCACGTGTCCATGTTGAAGAAAGTGGTTGGAGATCTATCAGCCATCGTTCCAGCTGATACCATTGAGGTTAATAAAAAATTATCATATGAGGAGGTTCTGGTTGCTATTCTTGATAGACAAGTCCGTATATTGAGGAACAAAGAAATTGCTTCAGTTAAAGTATTGTGGCGAAGTCAGCGCGTTGAGGAAGCCACGTGGGAGGCGGAAAATGAGATGAAAAAAAGATATCCCCACTTGTTTAACTAAGTCTAGTAGTGATGTCAGAACCCTCTCCTCTAAGAAAATTATACTTTACGTTCGGTTCTGCGCAAAAGCACCCCATATTCCCCTAATTGCCTTATTGCTGTAATTTCCCAATGTGTGCTAAAACTGAACTCGCTGTTCTAATTGGGGTAGTGTGCAACCCTTGGGGTAAATGAACTTTTTGTGAAACATATGTGCTAGGCAAGTGATTAATGGTAGAATAGGTTGGTAGTAATTAATTGAAACGAATATAGTATATTAAGGTGATTGGGTTGTATAGGACTCATTAAAACGACCAAGTTATATACAAAAGTATGAACCATGAAAATATTTGTGGTGTAAGAGGAAAAAACTATGTGTAGTTGACAAAATGATTGAACATCTGCAAATTGTTGGAGTAACAACGTTGTGTGTGAGTTATTGGGTAATTAAAATCGTGTAATGGTGCTTAGAAATGTGTTTCGGGGGTTCTCTGGCAGGTAGATAGGTCTAATTACAAAGGGAACTCTGGCGAACTTTTTCTGAAAAATCAGAGTTTGTGAAAATCTGGAAGTTGCATATCATGCTTTCAAAATGAAATGATTTCCAAAACCCTCATTCGAGGAAGAATGTTTTTTTAAGGGGGGTGAGGATGTAAGGACCCGTAAAATTTCCTTGTTTAAAAATAATGTCGAACGAGTCCCGAGTTGCTTTATTGTGGGAATCTTTGAAACAGACCTGAATTGAGTAAAAAGTACCCCGAGACTTGAAGAATATAATTTTCCAGGAAGTAGGTTTTATGCGACACGCTATGCGATCGCACAACGTGTATGCGGACCGCATAATGGTCGCATAGCTGGGCAGCATAGTGCCCTATTGGAAGTCAACTATGCGGTCCAGTATGCGATCGCATAACATGTACGCGGACCGGACAATTGGTCTCATACCAGGGCAGTATGTTCTGGATTTTTGGCCCATCCTGAGGGCCATTATGCGGTCAGATCTGCGAACCGCATGTCAGGAATGGGATCGCATTCCTGACCGCATTCTTGTGTCAGGCCCTATTTTCCCTAATTTTTAAAACCCGACCCCAGTTCATTAAAACACCACTCCCCTTAATTTTTGACCATTTTTCTGAGATATTAGAGAGAGGAAAGAGTGGGTTCTAGTGAGAGAAAGTCCCATCTTCATCAATTGGTCTTCCTTCATCACTCAAGCTTGGAACTAATCAAGTAGAACACAAATTTCTTCACTCTAAGAGGTAATCTTCCACCCTATTAACCCTAAATTTCCAGATTTTGTTAAAATGAAACATGGGTAGGATAGTTCATAAAGATGGGGTTAAGAACCTTGCATGCATGTACCCTATATACCATAATCTAGTAAAGGAAAATAGGTTGGGGTAACCTTCAACTAAAAAGGGGTTATTTAATCTAAAAAGAACACCAAATTCTTGGTAGAAAGCTCAAAGGAGTTCAAGACATGTTCATAATTCCTAATTCTACGTTTAAATGTGCCGTATTGTGAATTAGATCGAGGGTGATAGAAGGTCCGGCGATTTGAGATAGAGGGTAAGGAAAGATCCCGATACGAGGTATGTATGGCAAACTTTAACCTTTTTAGAATCCTTTTGTTGGGTCCGAGTATTTGGTATGTGTACCTTGTTTGGGAATATGTGAATTGTGTGTTCAAACGTGTTGAGACGTGAGATTCTGTTCTCTGATTTTCCTAGTTGATTGTCATGCTACCGTGCTGGATGAGGTTGTGAAAGGTGTTTGATGTGTAATGAATGAAAGATTGATAATGTGCTCATATGTGGGAATGTGTAAAATAGTTTAAAGTCGTACGTGGGAAGTAATGAAAAAGAGTATTGTGAAAGGATATAACTGAATTGGGCGATTATGGCAAAACCGTGTTCATGAAATTACTACTTGATAAGAGTTATGGTGCCTTGGGCCCAATTAAATAAGTTATTGATATGAACTTGTATTCCTTGAAATGATGATTTTTGTGATGAAATTGTTTGTGATTGTTGTTGTGAATTTTAATTGTCAGGCGGGGTCGGGTTGCGTACCGTAACACGAAGTAATAAAGTTGATGGGCTGTGGTGATAAGGGTGGCCGAGGTAATAAGGATGGAATGTTATCGTTATCACTACTAAAATGATAATCTATGAGCTCTTGAATATGATGATGTTGAAAGGGAAAAAAGGGAGATTGTGAAACTTGTTTGATTTTTGTTTTTTCCTTCCACATGCATTGATTAATTGGTTCTATTGTTGTTCCTTAATTGTGTATTGTTTTATTGTATTTGGGATAAAGTTTGTTTATACATACTAGTACTATTCCACAGTACTGACGTCCCTTTTACAGAGGGTGCTACATCTTTTATATGGATCTAGGTGGGTCCATAGCAGGTTGCTCAGCTTACCGTTAGTGGTGCCTTCTCCTCATCCTTTTTTAGTTGTACTGGTGAGCCCCACTTCCTCTCGGGGACATGTGTAGTTCATGCCATCTCTTTTTTGTGTATATTATGTATTGAAGGTATAGCCGGGGCCTTGTTGCCGGCAAGTATGGTATAAACTCCTAGTACTCTTAGAGGCTATGTAGACACTATGTGGGTGTATATATACATATATTATGGGCAGTGGTTTTATGTATTTGTAATCGTGGTCCGTATCGAGAAGTGTTGTATCTAATATGTACGAATTGGTAAATCTAGTACAATAATGTAACATGAGTGAAAAATTGGACATATTGTGGTAATCACGCACTTTTAAGCTTATCTCATTGGTTCACATAAATAATGTATGTTATAAACACAGGGAAATACATTGGGTGGGAAAGGCAAATCAGGTTCGCTTGACTGGGGTCACCCGGTCGAGTGTCGGTCGCGTCCCTCGATTTTTGGGGCGTGACATTCTTTGCTTGACATCCCCTGCTATATTATCTACCAACCATGATGGGTAGAAGTACACATGGCCGACATGATACATGTTTGGCTCGATAGTATCTTTCTCTACAATGACCTTTTGATTCAACATATGATGTGCCTCGAACTTGAATGGAATGATGTTCCATTTAAAATTTGCTTCTTACTGGACGATGATGGAAACCTGAGGTATAAAACTATTTTGTTCCCGCTTGCCTCATTACTCTTACAGGAGCATAAGGATATATTCCTCTTAACCCGGTCATCACTAGATGATTAGTTTCTCTTGACCTGATGATGAACTCACTGCTAGGGAACCATTAAAACATCCAATGTACTTTTTCGTCAATCAGATTGCTGAAGAACACACCCAGCTCACAGCACTTCGAGTTGTCACAAACCTATGTGGGATAAATGTCATTTTCTTTGGATGATGGTAAGCTATGTAGTCATTCAATGGTCTTCTCAGAAGCTCTTGACGATATTTACCCCTCTAGAAATGTTCTAATAACCAAACCTGCAACAACAAATTATAGCCCTCGAAGTGTCCATACCCTTGCTTGCATCGATCTAGAGTATGGTACATTGCGCCCAAGATCATGTGGATGATAGATTAAGTTTGTCCCTCGATTCCTTCCATTAGAGTCCTAGCGACCATGGCTAAACGAGTGTGGATCCTTCCCGTTTTCATCGGAATTATCACCAACCCCAAGAAGTAGACAATGAACACAAAAACTCAGTGGTGTATCAAACCAAAGGAAGTGATGGAAAGTTCATCATGATGAAAGATACATGACTTGATATTCCCATAATGTTCATAATGAAATTCAAACGGTATGTATGACTTCTTCGGACAGAGTAAATCCTCATTTTTCTTGTAACCCATCATTTTCAAAAAATTGTGGGGAGTGCGATTTTTTGGTACTAATAAACTCGGACTATCCCATGGAAGTTTAGTGAAGCCTCTTTTTTCCTCTTAGAGAGGAGTCATTTCTATGTCGCAAAAGCGGAAGACAACTCTTTTCTCATACCAAAACATAGTGGCAGCCTTAATGAATGCCCTATTTTGTCGAATGTTCAATAAGGATGGTAAATTTCCAAGGACTCTTTACACATGATTCTTGTCAATAGGTGAGAGGTTCTTCCACCAATCAAGTAGCAAAGGTGGGATGTTTTGAAACATGCCGAAGCTAGGGACCTCGTGCTTCATTTTCTGCAAAACAAATAGAGTTATCCATTTCCCCCTCCGGATCTGACTATTTAAAAATTAATGATCAACATACTGGCATGCTGTCTCCATGTAATGCACATAACGTGATGGTGTCCATTGGGATTATGGAAATCCTGTCGAACTTTGGACAAGGCTTATTTTAGTGGATTATCATGTGGACAGCATTCTAAACCATACTAGGTTTGACATGATGCATGCACTGTTGATATTGGAGCGATATTTCTAGAAGGATCTAGACCGGTGCTCTCAAGTGGACAACTTGAGATGGAAAGGCACGAAACCATTGACTGCACCGCTGATCGAGTAGTTTACCACAAATAGGCCTTTCCAATTTAAAAGGGTAATTCTGGAAGAGCGCACACACTCATCATGTGCCGCTATGTTATTAATCGGGCACGATTGTAATATGATATGGAGCATGCAGTTATGCAAACATAATAACACGTTGACAAATATTTTCATGATAAATATGTAAAAGCAATAAATACAGTATTAAGGTAAAACATAAAAGACGTAAAAACAAAGACAAAAGAAAAAGTAAGTTCGTGGAATATAGGGAATATAATAAAGTAAGAAAGGTAGTAGGGGTGGGAGAGACATGACGTAGCAATCTTTAAACAAATGAAGAGCACTTTAGACAAAATAAAGGTGAATAGGAATAGGGATACGCATGCTATAACCAATTTAAGCAAATAAAGGTGGAGAAGGGAAGGGATGTGCCTATTAAAACGGATTTGAACAAGTAAAGGAAAATGGTAGAGGGACGTGCATGTAACAAGTAAAAGGAAAATAGGAGAGGGATGTGCATGTAATAACAAACTAGACAAATAAAAAGGAAAATGGCAGAGGGATGTGCAGGTAGTAGAAAATAAAAACGAAAAAGGAAGCACATTTATATCAAAGAAGACTAATCCATATAAGCCAAATTCACTATGGTAAGAGCCTAAGAGTAATTCCCCAGCAGAGTCGCCATGCTGTCGCGCCCCTTTTTCTCGGGAAATCGGGTTTCGACGTGTGACAACTCTTTTAAAGAGGTATTAAAAGAGGAGAGTCTCCAACTAACGATTTTTAAGGTGCATTAGGGCACCTATTTGGAAATGACTCTGGTTTAACTAGTCTAATAACCAAAGATCGGGTAAAGGATCAACTTACCTGAAAGAGAAGGTGTTAGGCACTTTTTGAGGTTCACAATTGTGGGTCCTGGCCGAACCTAAATTATATGGATTAGTATATGTGATAAAGTAAGCAAAGAGAGCACCAAATCTTATAACTTTATTATAAAAGATCTTGAATAGAGAGTGTGATGAACCAAAAGGTCAACTTGTGTAATTTAGCAGAAACTTTGTTTCAGGGCCCCGAAATCCTCCGTTAATATCACCTCGATATGTGTGCGTAGCCTGGGCGTGTAGCCGGGAAGCTTTAATGTGAAAACTCGATGAAAAGTTGATTTCATAATGATTAATTGATTAAAGTTGACTTTGGTCAACATTTTTGGTAAACGGACTCGGACTCGCGATTTGACGGTCCCACATGGTCCGTAGGAAAATATGGGACTTGGGCGTATGCCCGGAATCGAATTCCGAGGTCCCAAGCCCGAGAAATGAATTTTTAAAGAAAATTGTTTTCTGGAACTAATAAAGACTTTGGGAAATGATAATTAATGTGAAAACGGTGTTGCCAGGCCCGTATTATGGTTTTGGAGCCCGGAACAGGTTGAATATATGTTATGAGAGTTGTCTGTGAAATTTTGTGTAACACGGACTTGATTTGATGCGTTTCGGACCGAAAATGGAAAAAGTTGAAGGTTAATGAAGTTTTGAGGATTATCAAAGGTTTTGGTGTTTAATTCGTTGATTTTGATGTTATTTCGGTGGTTTTAGTACTTGAATAAGTCCGTATAATGATTTGGGAGTCGTGTGCATTTTTGGTTTTGAGACCCCAGGGCTTGGGTGAGTTTCAGATAGTTAACTGGGTGTATAAAGTTGGAAAATCTGGTGGTTTTGATGTTCTTCTGGTGTCTCGTGTAATACCCTTCGCGAACGCGGCCAAGGGCCCGCTAACGCGAAGGGTAAATATCTTGGCCTGGGTTTTACTCTACGCGAACGCGTAAAGGGAGACGCGAATGCGGAGCACTGGACAGTGCTTCTACGCGAACGCGGAGCACTGGACAGTGCTTCTACGCGAACGCGTCCCCAGGGGTGCGAACGCGTAGAGTTAAGATTGGCCTGGGGGCCGGGTAGCATTTGTTCTTCGCGAACGCGATCATAGGACCGCGAACACATAGGCCAGGGGAGTTGAACCTGCACCGAACGCGGCCATGGGCCCGCGAACGCGAAGGGTAATTTTGCCAAGTGATTCTTTAAAGGTTAAAAACAGAATGCATTCGGGATTTAACCCACTTCTTCTCAAACCTCTTCTTCCCCACTCACCCTTAGGTGATTTTGGAGACTTCCATCACCATAGCTTCAAAGATAAGTGATTCCAACTCCAATTTCTTCCATTTTTCCTTCATCAACACTAGAATCTAGGACTAGAATCATGAAAACAATTAGAAATTAGGGGATTTGGGTAGAGTTTGGGATTTTGGGACTTTAGAAAATTCAACCTCAATACAGGGTCGGATTTGAAAGCAAATCATATATTTGAACTCATGAGGGTATGGGTGATCAGATTTTGGTCCGAGTCTCGTGTTTGGACCAAGCGGGCCCAGGGTGGATTTTTTTTTATTATTGGAAGAATGCATGGAAATGGGTAAGTCGCTATGAAATTGATTTATTGAATCATTATTGATATACTTGAGTCAATTATGTCTATATAATACCATTCCGGAGTTGAATTCTAAATGAAAAGCGGTGTTAGAGGGTTGATTGCTATATTTTAGACCCGTGGTAAGTGTCTTTCCAAAATTTGGTGAGGGAATATGTATCGTAGGCTATGTGCTAATAATTTATCATGTTCAATGCATAGGTGAGGTGACGAGTACCTATTCATTGTGTGTCAAGCATGCCCGTGAGTCCGTTTTTGATGAAATTCTTGTTCTTACTTCCATATCTATCGTATCATGAATTTGTCTCTACTTGGAAGTTGATTGTTGTGAAAATATTTGTTGATGAACTTGTGATGTAATTGTCCTATTGAGGACCCAAATATAAGGGATATACTTGGAAAGGTTGGTTATAGATGAGGCCTTTGCCGGGAAAATTTGTTATGATAATGACTGGTATTTTTCCCCTTGCCGGGTGATCATGATTTGTGATTCCACTATGCTACATCCCTTGCCATTTTTATAATTGTCATTGCATTGGTGAGGAAGAGTGTAAAGCACGAAGGGTGATTCCGTGCCATGATTTACATTGGTTACATCATATATTGCATAGTGATGAAGAGAGTAAAAGCACGTGGGGTCATTCCGTGCTATATTTTATATTGTCTATGCACGAGGGGACATTCCATTCCATGTTTATGTTGATTATGCACGAGGGGCATTCCATGCCATATTTTATATTGTTTATGCACGAGGGGACATTCTGTGCCATGTTTATGTTGATTATGCACGAGGGGACATTCCGTGCGATATTTTATATTGCTTATGCATGATGGGACATTCCGTCCCATATTTTATATTATTTATGCACGAGGGGACATTTCGTGCCATATTTTATATTTTTACGCATGAGGGGATATTCCGTGCCATATTTTATATTTTTTATACACCAGGGGACATTCCGTGCAATATTTTATATTGTTGATGCACGAGGGGACATTTCGTGCCATGTTTATGTTGTTTATGATTGCCATCATTTCATATATATTTACCCATTGCATAGTGGGGACGAGGTTAAAGAACGAAGGGTGATGCCGTGCCATTGATTTCATTTATTATTGCCATCATTTCATATATATTTACCTGTTACATAGTGAGGACGAGAGTAAAGCACGAAGGGTGATGTCGTGCCATTCATTATCTATTTACTTTTGGTTTTCAACCTTTCATTTTATCTAGTTACCTGTCGCCCCCTGACTTGTCCCCGTATCCCTTGCTTATCTGTTAAACAATTGTCACTTCCTTGCTATATTTTTGTTGGTAGAACTGTACAGGTAGATTACCGTCGTAGTGTCTAGCCTCGCCACTACTTCGGCGGGGGTTAGGCTCGGCATTTGCTCAGTACATGGGGTCGGTCGTACTGATGCTACACCTGCATTTCTCTATGTTGTGCAGATCCCGCAGGCGGACCCGGTGGACACTTATTGAGGGAGCATCCTTCAGTCCACTTAGAGGTTACAAGGTAGACCAGCAGACATTCGTGGGCCTTGGCGTCTCTTCTATCCTTTTCTTTTATTCTGTCTTGTTTTCCTTAGTTCTAAGGCAGTTTTTGTATTGTTTCTTTAGACTTTGTATTTAGTAACTTCTTAGTCAGTTCGTGAGTTACTGACTCCAGGTGCTGGGATAATGTAAACGAATCGTGTTATTTGGTGTTATATGTTATTTCAGAATTTATCTGCTTCCGCAATTGAAAAAGGAGTCTAAGATGCTTTATTTATTTCTTTTATTTAATTGTTGTTACGTTAAGGGTATTGTGTATATTGGCTTTTCTAGTGGATTAAACGTTAGACGCCATCACGGCCCGAGGGTGGGATTTCGGGTCGTGACAAGTTGGTATCACAGACTAGGTTGCCTATGTCTCACAACTCACGGACAAACTTGGTAGAGTCTGAGGGATCGGTACGGAGACATCTGTATTTATCACCAGAGGCTGCAAAGTTAGGAATAACTCCACATTTCTTCATCTCCATCGTGCGAATTTATTCTAATATTGATGATTGAACTTGCCTACTCTTGTCCTCTCACTAATCTCGACAACACACGAAGCGTCTACGACCGAACCAGAGATGAAGCACCAGTGATGGGTACGATCAAGGGAAGAGACAGAAGCAGAGCGCAGTCTAAAGCTCGAACATCAGCACTTATTGTACAGTCTCAAATGGATCTAGATGCGGAGGTTCTAGCTGAGTCAGTATATGTTGGACTAGTTCAGACTCCGGAAGGATTTATAACTACTCCATGGTTGTAGGATGCACTAGTCCGTTTATTGAGGTTGGACGAGTTACCAAACAAGTTCCACTCCATTTCAGTGGTATATATTTTGAGACCTAGATGATTTTCTTGTTCGCTTCCGTGAAATATTTCACACCATGGGAATAAGTGTAAGGCAACTGGGTTGATTTATATGAGTTGTGAAGTTTAACATCGTGGATTATCAGGTATTGTGACCTATGACTTCGTGCCCCGTGGGGGAAGTCAACTGTCAAGGAATAGATTGCGAGGTCGCGTGTCATATCAGTTTTGGTTTGGAATGTATGAGGCCGGGAACTTTTGCAAGAGATAAAGCTGGGAATTTCGGACGAACTCAGGACAGGTTGATACTTTATGTTGGTTAGGGGTAGAAATGGCCCTAGACTTAGGAGAGTCATATTTCATCAGAGCACTCAGACTACGTGCCCCATTACAGCTACAAATCAACTACATGACAACCTAGGGAAAAGAAGTCGGACTGTCAAAAGTGGAGGTTAGATTCCTAGAGGCGGAGACCCAGTCTATTGATATATTTTCTATGATATGAATGAGGTCGTTACATTAAATGATTTCATTAAAAGAACAATCTCTAATTGTTAGAAAGTGATGATTTTCTGAACTTAATTTGGTTATGCTTATCTAATAAAATTATTCTGACCTGCATCTACTTATGTGAATACTTGTATTGAGAAATTCTGTGAGGTTAACTGTGTTTACCATTACGTGTTGAACTTTTGCTTAACAAAAATATTTAAATGAAGGAAACGGAATGTTTCGAGTGGCGATATGCATATTACTTGTGATTCCGAATCGAGGATGAGATCCTAGCGTGTTGAAATTATTTGGTATATTCAGACCGGACCTCGAGACACGGTGGAAGTTATGTAAGGATGAGATCCTTGTGATGGAAATTTTTGTGTTTAAATTCTCCCTTGTGAATTAAATTTTGTTTCTTTTTATTATAAGTACTGGTAGGAAGTCATGCTTGTTAAAGACTTATGTATAAATGTAGGAGTAATAATAATGATATTAATTAATGAATAAATAAGTAAATAAACTAATTAACCATTTGTGCGTAATTTGCTAAATTTGTGCTATAATTATGGAGCCTTAACGTACAAGGTAGGTGCCCGCTCCAGGTGGCGTTAGATGAGGCACGTTATTTAGGGTAATTATGAGGTCTTCAATCATCGTATCCTCAATATCAGTATTGTGAAGGATTTGGAGGAGCAGTTACAGGATTTGTTGGGTAAAGGCTTCATTAGGCCTAGTATTTCTCCTTGGGGTGCTCTAGTATTGTTTGTCAAGAAGAAAGATGGCTCGATGAGGATGTTTATTGACTACCGACATTTGAATAAGGTTACTATTAAGAACAAGTATCTTTTTCCGAGGATTGATGATTTATTCGACCAGCTTCAGGGTGCTTCGGTGCTTTCCAAGATTGACTTGAGATCTGTTTACCGTCAACTGAGGACTAGGGCGTCTGATGTCCCTAAGACAGCCTTTCGCACTCGTTATGGGCATTATGAGTTCTTGGTGGTGTCACTTGGATTGACGAATTCCCCCGCTGCTTTTATGGAGTCAATGCACCGAGTGTTCAAGCCTTATTTGGACTCATTTTTGATTATTTTCATTGATGATATTTTGATATACTCTCGCAGCCGATAGGGGCATGAGCAGTACCATAGAGTCGTCCTCCAGACTCTGAGGGATAGTCAGTTGTATGCAAAATTTTCCAAGTGTGAGTTCTGGTTCAGTTCAGTTTCCTATCTAGGCTAGGTGGTATCGTCAGAGGGTGTTCAGGTGGATCCCAAGAAGATTTCAGCAGCCAGGGATTGGCCTAGGCCCACTTCAGCTAAAGAGATTCGGAGTTTCTTGGAGTTAGCAGCTATTGTGCATGCATTGAAGATTTGGAGGCATTATTTGTATGGATTTCCATGTCAGATGTTCACGGATCATAGGAGCTTACAATATATTTTTAAACATAAGGAGTTGAACCTGAGACAGAGGAGATGGCTAGAGTTTTCGAAGGATTATGATATTACCATTCTTTATCATCCGGGGAAGGCTAATGTGGTGGCCGATGCTTTGAGCTAAAATTCTGCTAGTATGGGTACTCTTGCCTATTTATCAGTCGTAGAGCGACCTCTTGCTTTGGATGTTCAGGCGTTAGCCAACCGATTTGAGAGATTGGAGGTTTCTGAGACTGGCAGTGTTTTGGCCCATACCGTGGCCCGTTCTTCATTGTATGAGCGTATTTTGGGCCAGGCAGTATGATGATCGCCATTTATGTGTTCTTAAAGATAGAGTCAGGTACGGGGATGTCATGCAGGTTTCGGTTGATGCCGAGGGAGTATTGAGGATGCATGGGTCGTATTTGTGTACCCAATGTTCATGGCATTCGTGAGTTGATACTACAGGAGGCCCATAGTTCCAAGTATTCTATTCATCCGGGCGCCGCAAAGATGTACTAGGACTTGCGGCAGCATTATTAGTGGCGTAGAATAAAGAAGGATATTGTAGCTTATGTAGCTCGATGTTTGAAGTATCAACCGGTTAAGTATGAGCACTAGAGACCCGACGGTTGATGCAGCAGATTCAACTTCTCGAGTGGAAGTGGGAGCGTATCACCATGGACTTTGTAGTTTGACTCTCACGGACTCAGAGGATGTTTGATGCAGTATGGGTCGTTGTGGATAGGCTGACAAAGTCAGTGCACTTCATTCCAGTATCAGTTTCGTATTCAGCAGAGAAGTTGGCAAGGATCTATGTTAGAGAGATTGTTAGGCTGGATGGTGTGCCCGTATCCATTATATTAGACCAAGGTACTCAGTTTACCTTCCGTTTCTAGAGGAACAAAGAGGTCGCTTTGGTTAAGGTATTATGGCGGAGTCAAAAAGTCGAAGAAGCCACGTAGAAAGCCGAAAATGAAATGAAAGAGAAATATCCTCAGTTGTTTGAATAAGTCCGGTAGTGGTTTTAAAAGGTGTCATCTCTAAGAAATTACAATGGGGTCAAATTTTGTGCAAGAACGCTCATTTCCCCTAATTACCCTACTATTGTAACTTTTAAATTTTTGCCATTTTTGTGTATGTTATGATTATTCGGGTAATGTGCAACTCGTTGAAGTAAAATAAATTATGTGCAATTCATGTGATAGTTAAATGATATGCAAGTTTGTGGTGTTCACTGATGTAGGTATAGCATGTTTAAGTAATTGAATTGCATACGACTTGTTGAGGTAACCCAATTATACGCGAGTTGATGGAGTGACTGATAATGTGTGGAATTGGTTAAACATGTGTTTCGGGGGCTCTCTAACAAGTCGATAGGCCTAAATTTAAAGGAAACTCTGGAGAAATTTCCATAAATTATCGGAGTTAGCGAAAATTTGGGGGTTGGTTTATATTGTGTTTTTTCTACTCTAGTGATTCCCCGATCCTTATTTGAGGACGAATGATTTTAAGTGGGGGAGAATGTAAAGACCCGAAAAATTTTGTTGCTAGAAATAATGCCCAAGCAGGTCCCCGTGTTGTTGCAACTATAGAAATTCATAAAAGGGACCCTTTTTGAGTAAAAAGATACACCGGGACTTAAAAGTTAAAATTTACCAGAGCTGCGCTATTATGCGACGCACTATGCGATAGCATAATAGGTATGCAGACCGCATAGTGGTCGCATACATGGACAATCTACTATGCAATTTGAGGACAGCTATGCTGCCCAAGATGCGATCGCATTTTGAGAATGCGGACTGCATAGCTGTCACATTCTTGCACCTCTATTTTTGTGGGGGAGGTTATGCGACGCACTATGCAATCGCATAACATGTATGCGGATAACATAGTGGTCGCATACCTAGGCAGTCCGGTTTATTTTTGGCCCATTCGAGGGCCATTGCGGACCGCATAGCAGGAATGCGATCGCAATCCTGACCGCATTTCTGCTTCAGGAGTTTTAAAATTCTAATTTATATACCCGAACCCCAGTTCATTAAAACACTTACCCCCCTTCCATTTTAATGATTTTCTCAACAAAATAGAGAGAGGGAAGAGAGAGTTCTTGAGAGATAAGGTTCCATCTTCACCAAAAAATTGATTCTTCACTATCACTCGGGCCTGGATGTTATTGAGTAATTGTCATCTTCTTCACTCTAAGAGGTGAGTTCCCACCCCATTTTCTTTTAATTCTCAGGTTTTGGCCAAAAACGGTAGAACACATAAATTCATTCTTGGAGATAAAAGTCGATACCTTGCATGCATGTAAATTAAACTCCCTAATCTAGTAAAGGGAAACGAGTTTGGGTAATTATTCACAAAAAAAAAAGGGTTAGCTAATCTAAAGGACAACATAGTATTTGATAAAATGCCCAAATGAGTTCAAGGTTCCTAACTCTAAGTTTGAATACGTCACATTGTAAATTAGATTGAAGGCGTTAGAAGGTCCGGTGATTTGGGTAGAAATTAAAGGGGAAATTCTAACTCTAGGTATGTATGGATAACGTTAATCTTTGTAGAGTCGCTGTGTTGGTGTCCGAGCACTCGGTATGAGTTTATGGCTTATGCATATGTGAATCAATTGTTCTAATGTGTTGAGGCATAAGATTTTGTTCTCTGATTGTCCTAGTTGATTTTCATGCCACCATGCTATATGAGATTGTGAAAAAGGTGATTATTTGTGCTCATTCTCTCATGTGCAAAGCTCGTTAAATGTTGAATACATCGGTACGAGAGGATGTGCTGCAACATGAAAGAAATGATAACAAATCAAATTGTTGAATGTATCTAAGTGCTAAATGTTGTGTAGCAGGTAATGGAGGGGAAATGTCGATTTATCTAATTGAGCTATATGTTGATGGTATGTCGTATATGACTCACCGTTTGGTATAGATTACTATGGCCTTGATTTCACATTGTTATTTAGTTGTTACAAATGTATATTATTGATGATGAAAATCCTTGTGAGTGAATTGATTGGTTGATGTTGCTATCAAATGTAATTGTATGGTGGGATCAGCTTGCACGCCGCAAAAAAATTGTAAGGTGGGATCGGGTTGCACGCCGCAACTGAAATAATAAGGGTGTAATTTGATTGTGATATGGGATCGGGTTGCACGACGCAACAGAAGAAATAGGGGTGGAATATTATTGTAAGGTGGGATGGGGTTGCGCACCGCAACAGCGGAACAATTGAAATAAGGAAATGTGAAAACCTCATTTTTGATTCTCAGTATCTCATTGCAATATTTGCTTGGGTTTCTTTAACTGCCTCTTATATGTGTATTGCTTGATTTTACAGAGTAAAGTTTGTGTGTACCTACTAGTACTACTCAATGGTACTAACATCCCTTTTGCCGGGCGCGCTACATCTTTTATATGGATGTAGGTGGTTCTTTAGCAGGTAGCTCGGTCCACCGTTAGTGGTGCCTCCTCTTCATCTCTTCATCATATCTGGTGAACCCCATTTCCTCACGGGGCCGTATGTGGACGATATCATTATCTTTTGCTTATGTTGTAAAAGGTATAGTCGGGGCCTTGTTATCGGCAAGTCTATGTAAACTCTTAGTACTTTTAGAGGCTCCGTAAACACGAGGTGGTTTGTATATATGTATGTATATTTTGGTCGGCAGTCGTATTCACTCGTGATCGTGGATCGCATTGGAAATGTTGTATGTAACTTGTATGTTTTGGGATTATCAACTGCTAAAGTGTTAATGAAGAAATGAACTTAAGTGGTAAACCCATGCTCAATCTTTAATTTGCTATTTCCTACAGAATATTGTATCTTATGAACACGGGGTAATGCGTTGGGTAGGAAAGGAAATCCAGGTCCACTTGACCGGGCTCATCCAGTTAGGCGCTGATCTCGTCCCTCGATTTTGGGGCGTGAAAAAAACAATACTCAATTGAAAATAAAGTCCCGATAAGGGAGAATACTGTAACTTATGAGACTAGGATAATGTATATAAATTTCGGAGTATGAACTTCTCTTTATGCCTCGTTATCAAACACGTGTAATTATGAGATTATTCCAAATTAAAGGAATTGCTTAGCCTTAACATACCTGGAGTAGGGAAAAATCCGTATGGTATTCTTGGGAAATATTGCATATGTGAGTCTTCCTTAAGAATGGATATGGATTCTTTATTAAGAGTGGATATGTGACTAACATTTTTAATAATGCCAAATCTCACATCTCTACTCTTGCCACATAATGTAATGAGTTAAGAGTCACAATTCATGGGGTGGCTTACTGCCACATGGGGGAGGGTTAAATCTTATCCAACTATTTAATTAATTACACAATAATTCTTTAATTAACTAGGCAATCTCTCATTACCCACATAATTAGAAATTACTGCAACTTACTTAAAATAGTACTCACTTTTAATATACATTACTATCATGGTCATGTAGTACCTTGTATGGCACTAGTCCATATACACCGGGTATTATAGCTCATACTGTATTTTATCCCAAATCGATAATCGTCAACGAAACCCATTTTCTTTGATTCGTTGACTCTTTAACCTACACGACACTTTACTTATCGCCTGTTATAAGCATCATAAATGCTTATAACCTCAAAAATAATTTCATCCTTGAACCTACGTCGATTAACTTATAGCGGAACTTTAACATATGAAAATGTGAGATGTAACACCGGTGAGACGAGCGAAAATCTCTTTGAATATGACCCCTCATACCTCACTAATAGCATATAGGTAGATCCATTTAGCAGACCCCAAAGCGCGTCCTCCCACACTTAGGGCATGGGAGTTTCCTCTACTGCTAAAATCTCCCTATTGGCTGACCCTGCAGGTGGGGTCCCCTGTTGCCCAAATTGGGCATGAAACGACTCCACTGCTGCTGACTAGGCCCTGATGGTTGTGCACTCATCGAAGACTGGGTGAAAGACTAAGATGGCCCTGCTGACCCCCCTCTGAATGCGACCTACCACCACCACCACCGGAAAAACCAACAAAGTTGCTTGATGACGGGGCCTTGCTATTACCCTCACTCTCTATTTTGTTCTTCAACTTATGATTCATTGTATCTTGAGAAAATTTTACCATCCTCCCCTAGTTCATGTCAAAGTTCAAGGAAACTGTAGCGGCCTCATTAATAACCAAAGGGCTAAGGCCCTTAAGAAACCAGTGCACCCTGGCCTCCATAGTTGGCAACATATGAATAACATACTTGGACAGGCGCGCAAACTCCACATGGTACTCCCACAAACTCATGCTGCTTTGTTTTAGGTTCTCAAGCTCTGCGACACGGGCTGCCTTAGTCTCAGCAAGCAAGAAATGATCCATGAAAGCATGCACAAACTCACTCCACCTCGCCGGAGGGCTCCCCTCCTCATGGGAGTCCTCCCATGTCACGCCCCAACCTCGGGGAGCGCGACCAACGCTCAACCGAGTGGCTCAGTGATGCAAGATCGTTAGACACTTTGTACTCAACTCGCTTATGGTAAAAGAAGGCATGTTTTTTTAACTAACTAGTGGAAGGACCATATATATAGACATTCCTAAATCATTTCGTCTTGCTACATCACTGTTAAGTTCCACAATACATATATTTTGTGATTAAGTAGAACAAAAATAAAAAAACACAACATAATCCGTTTGACCTTTCTAACACTCATATACAACCCACATAGTGTCCACAGAGCCTCTAAAGCTACAAAAGAGTGTAAAGAAGGTGCCGGCAACAAGGCACCGACTATACCTAAAAAGTACAACAACATAAGAAAAAGATATAATTTATGACCCCGGAATGAAATGGGGTACACCTAGTCCACTTAGAAGAGGATGCAACACTATCTGTGATCAAAATTGTCTGCTATGGAACCACTTGCATCCATTTGAAGAAGCAGCGCCCCGACAAAAGGGACGTTAGTACTGTCGAATAGTACTATTATGAAAACTAAACGCCATCTTAATAAATGAATAGTAATTAAAGGGAAACATTCAATGTCACACCCCAACTTCGTGGAGTGCGACTGACGCTCAACCGAGGGACCTGGTCGAGCAAGATTGTTAAACACTTTGTACCCAACTAACTTATGATCTAGAAAAGGCATGCTTTCATTAACTGGCAGCAGAAACATCATATATATAAATACTACTAAGTCATTTCATTTTTCTATATCACTATTAAGTTTCAAAATATATACATCTTATGATTTAGTGGAAAAAAAATCCAAAACACAACATTATAAGTTGACCTTTCTAGGACCCATATACAACCCACATAGTGTGTACGGAGCCACTAAAGATACAAAATAGTGTCAAGAAGGTGCCAGCAACAAGGCCCTAGCTATACCTCAAAAGTACAACAACATAGACAAAAGATATAATAGATGATCCCTAAGTAAAATGGGGCTTACCGAGTCCGGTGAGAAGAGGATATATAGCACTGTCTACGATCAACACTGTCTACTATGGAACCACCTGCATCCATTTAAAGATGTAGTGCCCCCGAAAAAAGGGACGTTAGTACTGTAGAATAGTACTAGTATGATAACTAAACACTATCTCAAGAAAATGAATAGTAATACAAGGAAAACAATCAAGAAAACAATATGAGCTGTAAGTAACACTAAGACGTAAAGTTAAATATCACTTAGATTTTCAAGTCAATTGCCATGTTATTAGGTTGGATGGTTTTTAATGCCAATATACCACAGTCCACAATACCACTGTGTTCTTACACGAAGTCCGATCTCGGTCCGATTGGCTAAGCCATCTCATTCGAGATATCAACCATATTCACAATTTTATTCACAATACCACCGTGTTACTTCATAATTCTTTCCAATCTTTTCAGTACATTGGTACAAGTGGCTTTAATTAATAATTCGTTGTTCTAATTTGGTCTTATATCATGCTTCAAGTTCTTTTCCACATTCCAACATTATTATTATCATCAATAACAACACGGTTCTTCATTCAAAACGTTTGATTTCGCATGTGAACAATATAGAATCCAAGGCACATAGAGGCCTTTCACCCAATTTGAAAATGCAATCTTTAATCGAACGTTACTTGAAGGCTAGGCAATTTGAACACATATTCTAAAGTTTGAACATTTCCTCATATGACAATATAACTTGTTGGAAGCATGGGAATACATATTACACAAATATTTTTAGAGCAATCACATTTGGGATGGAAATTTCTAGGACGATCAATTTGGGATTTACTTCGATTTCATGAATATCATGGGATTCAATTCAAAGAAGAGGGTGTTTAGCCACCATACCTCAGTTGAGTTTCTTAAAAATCTATTATGTTATGCAATATTAGTGACATCAATCCATTTTAGCAATATAGCTAAATTGAACCAAACTAGGGAAACGATCACGATTCTAGCTCACGTGAGCATTTTATCAAACACCATGTGTGTATTAAGGTTTCATGGACCTTTTTTATCAAAACTACACCAACCCACACCCCATTATTCTCTATCCTTAAGTCTTAACCTCCCCACATATCTTAGGAACACATGCATGCAAGGTAAGCACCCACATCCCCATGTATTACCTTACTAATGGCCCATTGTAGTGACATTTTGAAATTATGCGGCACGCAGACTTTTTCCGCGGTTGCATAATGTGCCGCAGAACCTCCCTCCGCAAAAATCCAAGGAAGATTGCGACCAATGTGTGGCCCACAAAATAGTTATGCGGTCGCATAATTGGCCGTGAAATTTACCTCAAAACTAGCTAAAAGGCTTCTTTACTCTACGACCATACTGCGGCCCGCAGAGTGATTATGCGGCCGCATAATGGGCCGCAGAAATGCCTACTTCTTAAAAAATTATTTCCCTTAACTCCTGGTATACTGTTCAATGCAAAAACTCTCAGTGTGGTCCTAATATTTCATTCTACAACTATTAACCTCAATGCCTACTTCGGCATCACGGAATCCCCAATTTTTGGAAAAAATTTACGGGGCCTTACATCCTCTCTCACTTAAGATCATTCGTCCTCGAACGAGGATCAAGGTCCACTATTAGCAACTAAAGCAACTCAATTTTCATACTACACACCAGCAACCCCCAGATTTAACTAACTCCCTAAATTTCCAAAAATTTCGCCAGAGTTCCCTTTGTAACTAGGTCTATCCACCTGTTAGAAAGCCCCAAAAACACATCTTACCAACGTATGCACAACCCAATGACGTAACAAAACTCATAACAATATCAATCGTGGCCTCATAAACAACATATAATCAAAAGGAACACCTTTCCATTAACCGAGCGAGTGATACAAAATTCATAGGCGACAAGTTAAGAAAAAGAAGGGATTATACAACTATTCAAACAAGTAAGGATACTTCTTCTTCATTTCTTCCCCGGCCTCCCAAATGATGTCTTCAACCTGCTGGTTTCTCCGTAATACTTTCACGGAGGCAATTTGTTTATTCCTCAACTTTCAGAATTGCCTATCAAGAATGGAAACTGGAATTTCTTCATATGACAGTTCTTCATTAACGTCAATGGTCTCACTCGGCACAATAGCTGATGGATCTCCAACTACCTTTTTCAACATAGACACATGGAATACCCGCTGCACTAACGACATTTCAGCTGGTAGCTCAAGCTTGTATGCCACCTGGCTAATTCTTTAGATGATTTTGTACGACCCGACATACCTTGGACTAAATTTCCCTATTTTTCCGAACCGCATAATACCCTTCATGGGGAAAACCTTACATAATACCCAATCATCATCCTTGAATTCTAAGTCTCTACGACGAACATACAAATAGAATTTTTGGCGACTCTGAGCAGTTTTCAACTATTCCTTTATGATCTTAACCTTTTCCATAGACTGATGCACGAGGTCAGGCTCTACCAATTCAGCCTCCCTGATCTCGAACCACCCAATAGGAGATTTACATCTCCTACAACATAATTCCTCAAATGGTGCCATCTGAATACTCGCATGAAAGCTGTTGTTAAAAGAAAACTCTATGAGTGGCAAATGAGCATCCCATCTACCCTTGAAGTCAAGAACACAAGCACGCAATATGTCCTCAAGCGTCTGAATAGTCCGTTCTTCTTGCCCATCGGTCTATTGATGGAAGGTTGTGCTAAGATTTACCTGAGTACCCAAACCTTGCTAAAATTTCTTCAAAAATTTGGTCGTGAAATGATCCCCTCGATCGGAAATGATGGAAACTGAAGTGCTATGCAGCCTGACTATTTCCTTGATATACAAATAAGCATACTATTCCGCTGTGTTGGTAGATTTAATTTGCAAGAAGTGTGATGATTTCGTGAATCGATCCACAATCACCCAAATTGGGTCAAACTTGTGCGGAGTGCGTGGTAACCCTACAACAAAATCCATATTAATCATTTCCCACTTTCACATTGGAATTTCTATGTTCTGTTCCAACCCACCAGGCCGTTGATGTTCGGCCTTCACTTGTTGACAATTCGGACACCTTTCCACAAAGTCTGCCACATTCCTTTTCATGTAATTCAACAAACTGATTTCCTTGAGGCCATGATACATCTTTCTAAAACCTGGGTGCACGGAATACCTGGAAACGTGAGCCTCGGTCATGATTCTTTCCCTTTGACCATCTACATTTGGAACACATAGCCGCCCTTGGTACCTTAGTGTACCATCATTCATTCCAAGAATAAAAGCCATAGTTTTGTGTTTATGAATATCCTCCTACAGTTGTACCAAC
Source organism: Nicotiana knightiana (assembly GCA_005239525.1). Taxonomy (NCBI): domain Eukaryota; kingdom Viridiplantae; phylum Streptophyta; class Magnoliopsida; order Solanales; family Solanaceae; genus Nicotiana; species Nicotiana knightiana. Next base: position 6,434 of record ML438641.1, on the reverse strand, counting down.
AATGGATCGTTGTATTGCTTCTATTTGACTTCCACAACAAGAGATGATTCAGCTTTGTTTTGCACAATTACCCTTCCTTCACTAGAGTCTGCAAGAGGAACTCCGAAACTAGCTAGCTGATAAACCTCTCTGGTCAACGACATTTGACATGCCTCCAAGTGAACCAAACTACCCATAGATTTCCGGCTAAGAGCATCCGCCACAACATTGTCTTTCCCTGGCTGATACAGAATATCGATGCCTTAATTCTTGAGTAACTCGAGCCATCTTCTGTGCCTCATATCCATCTCCTTTTGTTTGAAAATATATTGAATATTCTTATGGTCCGTCAAACATGCACATGGATCCGATATGTCATGCCCCAAAACCGAGGAATGGGACTGGTGCCCAACCGGATGATCTGGGTCAAGCGGACCTGGATTGCCTATCCTACCCAACGCGTTACCCCCTGTTTACAATATACATTATTCCACATTAATTAGCAGTTTATAGTTTAATCATGAATTTACCATTTGAGTTCATTTCATCCTTTATCGTTTCAACATTTGGTAATCACAAAACATACAATAATTTCCGATTCGGACCAGGATTAGTAGTAAACACAATTACTACCCAAAATACATATATGTACAACCCACATCATGTCTACGGAGCCTCTAAGAGTACTAAGAGTTTACGCAACACTTGCCGGCAATTGCCGGCTATACCTTAGAAGATATAACATATACAAAAGAGATGATACAGGCTACACACGGCCCCGAGAGGAAACGGGCTCACCGGATCTGCTGAAGGAACGGAAGGGAGGCACCACTATTGGCGGTGTGAGCTACCTATTGTGGAACCACCTACATCCATATAAAAGATGTAGCGCCCCCGACAAAAAGGACGTTAGTACCTTTGAATAGTATTGGTATGTATGAACAATGTTTATTCTAAGTAAAATCAAACAGTACACAATTGGAAGACATTCAGGGTAACCAGACAAGTACCACAAAGATATACAGAAAATCACAAATGATGCTTTCCACAGTTACTCATTTCAAATGTCCATCTGTTGCGGCGCGCAACCCGATCCCACCGTACATTCACATTTCACACTTATTACCTCTCCACCCTTATTAGTTCGTGTTGCGGCATGCAACCCGATCCCACCGTACAATCACATTTCACCCTTATTACCTCTCCAACCTTATTACTTCGTGTTGCAGCGCGCAACCCGATCCCACCATACAATCATATTTGATATAAAAAATAACCAACAATTATATCACATGAATATCTATCATCAAGAACATATGTTTATATCAATCAACAATTATATGAAGTCAAGGCACAATAATCCACAATTTCTTTTCATTATATGCCACACACGGCCCTTAGCAATTAGATACATTCCCACATTAGGGTACATGAACATTATTTCATTTAGTAGCACATACTACCATATTGACATATTTGACATTTATCGAACCTTACACATGATAGGATAGGCACAAAGAATCACCCTTCACAATCGCAATTAGATGGTAATCGACTAAGAAAATCAGAAAATGAAATCTTACACCTCAAGCCAACAGGACAATCAATTCGCATATGCTCAAGCAAGGATTTCATACCGTGCGCTCGGACACCAACAAGATGACTCTACAAAGATTAAAGTTAGCCATACATACATTGAATCGGGATTTCCCTTTAATTTTTTTATCACAAGTCATCGGACCGTCTAGCACCGTTGATCTATTCCACAATGTGACATATTTCACTTAGAATTAGGAACCATAAACATAACTCGAACTCATTTAGGCATTTTATCGAACGCTATGTGACCCCTTAGATTACTAACTCCCTTTTTTGTGAATAATTACCCAAACTCGTTTCCCTTTACTAGATTAGGGAGTTTAACTTACATGCATGCAAGGTATCGACTTTTATCTCCAAGAATCAATTTATGTGTTCTATCTTTTTAGCCAAAACCTGAGAATTAAAAGGTAATGGGGTGGGGACTCACCTCTTATAGTGAAGAATATGACATTTACTAAATAACTCCCAGGCCTGAGTGATAGTGGAGAATTAATTTTTGGGTGAACATGGAACCTTCTCTCTCAAGAACTCTCTCTTCCCTATCTCTATTTTGTTCAGAAAATCATTAAAATGGAAGAGGGTACGTGTTTTAATGCACTGGGGGCCGGGTATACAAATTATAATTTTAAAAGTCTCGAAGCAGAAATACGGTCAGGAATGTGATCGCATTCCAGCTATGCGGTCCCCATTCCTATCGCATAAATGGCCCTCAAATGGGCCAAAATGAAATCAGACTGCCCAGGTATGCGACCACTATGCGGTCTACATACCTATTGTGTGGTCGCATAGTGCGTCGCATAACCTCTTCCGCAAAAATGGAGGTGAAAGAATGCGACAGCTATGCGGTCCGCATTTCCAAAATGCGATCGCATCTTCAGCCGCATAGTTGTCCTCAAATTGGATAGCAGATTGTCTATGTATGCGACAACTATGCGGTCCGCATACTTGTTATATTATTTCATAGTGCGTTGCATAACAACGCAACTGTAGAAAATTTTATCTTTTAAGTACCAAGGGTACTTTTTTACTAAAAAAGGGTTCGTTTTAAGAATTTCTACAGTTGCAACAACACGGGGACCTATTTGGGCATTATTTTTAGCCATGAAATTTTACATGTCTTCAAATTCTCCCCCACTTAAAATAATTCGACCTCGAATGAGGATCGGGGAATCACTAGAGTAGGAAAAACACAAAATAAACCAAACCCCAATTCCACATATTACCGGTCACTCCATCAACTCGCATATAATTGGGTTACCTCAACAAGTCGTATGCAATTCAATTACTTCAACATGCTATACCTATTTCAGTTAACACCACAAACTTGCATATCATTCAACTATCACCTGAATTACACATAATTTATCTTACTTCAAGGAGTTGCACATTACCCAAATAATCACAACATACACAAATNGGGGGGGGAGGGGGTGGGGTGGTTTTGCACAAAATTTGACACAACATATAATTGCTTAGGAATGGCAATATTCAAATCATTACCGGACTTATTCAAATAGATGGGGATATTTCTCTTTCATTTCATTTTCCACTTCCGATGTGGATTCCTCGACTTGTTGACCTTGCTATAACACTTTAACAGAAGCAATCTCTTTGTTCCTTAATCTACGGACTTGCCTATCAGGATTAGCAACTAGAATCTCTTCAAATGACAATCCTTCATTAATTTCAACCGTATCGACCGGCACAATGGTGGATGGATCCCCAATCACCTTCTTCAACATGGACACATGGAACACCGAGTGCACTAATGACATTTCAGGGGGGTAATTTCAGTCTATAATCCACTTGTCTTATCCTTTGAGCCATCCAATATGGCCCGACATACCTAGGCCTCAATTTCCCTATCTTCCCAAACCGCATTACTCCCTTCATGGGAGATATCTTCAAAAACACCAAATCATCTACTTGAAGCTCCAAATCCCTACGACGAACGTCCGCATAGGATTTCTGGCGACTTTGAGCAGTTTCCATCCTCTCCTAAATGACTAACTTTTTCTATAGCCTGCTGCACGAGATCTGGCCCTAGCAATTCTGCTTCACCAACTTCGAACCATCCAATCGGAGGCCTACACCTTCTTCTATACAATGCCTCAAATGGGGCCATCTGAATATTAGTATGAAGCTGTTATTGTAAGAAAACTCTATAAGCGGGAAGTGATAATCCCAACTACCCTTGAAATCTAAAACGCAAGCTCCTTACATATCTTCAGGTGTTTGAATAGTCCGCTTCGCTTGACCGTCCGTTTGTGGGTGGAAAGGTGTGCTGAGATTTACCTGAGTACCCAGACCTTGCTGAAATTTCCTCCAAAAGTTAGCTATGAACTAGGCCCCTCGATCCGAGATAATAGAAACTAGAGTGGCATGGAGTCTGACTATTTCCTTGATATACAACTGAGCATACTGCTCTGCAGTATCGGTGGACTTGACTGGCAAGAAGTGAGCTGATTTCGTGACTTGACTAGCAAGAAGTGAACTGAGCGTACTGCTCTGAGTGCGGTGTAACCCGACATCAAAGTCCATATTGATCATCTCCTATTTCCACATTGGTATTTCCATAAGTTGTGTCAACCCACCGGCCCTCTGATGCTCGGCCTTCAGTTGCTGACAATTCGGGCACCTAGCCACAAAGTCCGCCACACCCCTCTACATACCATTCCACTAATAAATCTCTTTGAGGTCATGATATATCTTTGTAGAACCTGGGTGTACTGAATACGTAGAATTGTGACCCTCTGCCATTACCCTCTCCCGAAGATCATCCACGTTCGGAGCACATAGCCTCCATTGGCACCGCAAAACACCATCATCATTGTCGAGCAAAAATGTTGAGGTCTTGTGATTCAGGATTGCCTCTCTTAACTTTACCAATGCTGGATCTCTGAATTTCTTTTCCTTGACTCCCGTTACATGTGAAGATTCTGCTCCATTACACACCACGATATCCCCTTCGCCTGAGGTCGAAATACAGACCCCCAGACTGGCCAACTGACAAAACTCCCGAGCCAAAGACCTCTGATCTTCTTCCAAATAAGCGAAGCTACCTTTTACTTCTGACTAAGGGCGTCGGCCACCACATTCGCTTTCCCCGGATGGTACAAAATATTCATTTCATAATCCTTGAGCAACTCCAACCATCTTCGATGTCTTAACTTTAACTCCTTATGCTCGAATAAGTATTGAAGACTCTTTTGGACTATGAACACGTACATATGGACCCCATAAAGATAATGTCGCCAGATCTTCAGNTTACAAGTGAAGATTCTGCTCCATTACTCACCACGACATCCCCTTCGTCTGAGGTCGAAAGACAGACCCCTAAACTAGCCAACTAATAAACCTCCCAAGCCAAAGGCCTCTAACCTGCTTCCAAATGAGCCAAGCTACCCATGGATTTCCGACTAAGAGCGTCGGCTACCACATTTGCCTTTCCTGGATGGTACAAAATATTCATATCATAATCCTTGAGCAATTCTAACCACCTCCGCTGCCTTAAGTTCAACTCCTTTTGTTTGAATAAATAATGAAGACTCTTGTGGTCTGTGAACACGTCCACATAGACCCCATAAAGATAATGCCGCCAGATCTTTAATGCAAACATAACTTCCGCGAGCTCCAAATCATGTGTCGGATAATTCTTCTCGTGATTCTTGAGTTGCCTAGAAGCATACGCTATAACCTTCACGCACTGCATCAACACACACTCCAAACCAACCCTTGAAGAATCACAATAAACCACAAATCCCTCTGTACCCTTTGGCAAGGTCAACACCGACACCGAAGTCAATCTAGATTTCAATTCCTGAAAACTCTTTTCACAAGCATCGGACCACTGGAACTTTACCGTCTTCTGCACCAACTTAGTCAGTGGGGAGGCAAGAGTAGAGAATCCCTCCACAAATCTTCGATAATACCCATCTAGACCCAGGAAATTGCGAACCTCTGTTGGGGTCATGGGTTTCGGCCAATCCTAGACTGCTGCGGTCTTTTAGGGATTAGACTGAATCCCTTCCCTGGAAACAACACGGCCCAAAAAGGTGATCGATTGTAGCCAAAACATACATTTTGGAAACTTCCCATATAACTGGTGCTGATGAAAGGTCTGCAGAACTACCCTGAGGTGATTAGCATGATCTTTCTCACTCCGCCAATAAACATGGATGTCGTCAATGAAGACAATCGTGAAGGAGTCAGGAAACAGTTTGAAAACCCGATTCATAAGATCCATAAAAGCTGTTGGTCCATTGGTTAGCCCAAAAGACATTACCTTAAATTCCAAGTGCCCATAACGAGTCCTGAAGCCGTTCATAGGAATGTCCTGCTCCATGATCTTCAACTTGTGATACCCGGACCGTAAATCAATCTTTGAGAAGAACCTAGCACCTTGCAACTGGTCGAACAAATCATCTATTCGAGGCAATGGATATTTGTTTTTGATAGTGACCTTGTTGAGCTGCCGATAATCAATACATATCCAAAGCGATCCATCCTTCTTCTTGACAAAAAGAACTGGTGCGCCCCCAAGGTGACACAATGGTCCAAATGAAACCCTTTTGCAATAGATCTTTCAATTGTTATTTCAACTCTCTCAGTTCCGTTTGCGCCATCCTGTAGGGTGGAATAGATATTGGATGTGTATCTGGCAATACATCAATCCCGAATTCAATCTCTCTATCTGGCGGAACTCCAGGAAGATCATCCAAAAATACTTCTAGATACTTATTCACAACCGGCACGGACTCGGGAGTAGGCACCTCTGATGTGGTGTTCGCAACCCGGACCAAATGGTAGATACTGTCACGGCCCAAAATTGAGGGTTAAGCAGACTTGTATTG
>ML438640.1:0-35611 GCA_005239525.1 Nicotiana knightiana | reverse complement strand
AACTATAGTGTAAATATTGAGTTTTCTTATTTTTATAGTTTACTTTAAGTCTAAAAGTAGGACGTTACCATCTTTTATGTAAGATTTAGAAAATTAAAAAAATGAATTTTTTTATTAAAAATAAATCTTTGAAGCTAAAGTTAGGATAAAGTTTGTTGATAACAAACTTTATCTAAAAAAAAATCTGATTTTTTTAAAATTAGCTAACTAACCCCAAATTTTAAGCCTAAAAATCTCACACTCCTACTCCCATACAATATCACATTTGACCAACCACTTTATCCATATTATTCTACAAATAGACAAAAAACAAAAAGAAAAAGAGAGGAAGAACGGACGAAAGAAAAAAAAACAAAAGGAAAGGAAAAGAAAGAAAGGAGGGAGAAGGAAAAGATAAGGAAAGAAACAGAAGAAAAAAAAAGTGGAATCTGGAAAAAAAAAATTTCAGCAACTCAAAAAAAAGGGAGTACTATTTTTTTAGAGTAAAAAAATTCACTTGGAAAAATTGTTGAGTTACGTTATTGAGTTCAAAATTGGAGTTCGAGATTTTGTTCGCGGTTCCAAGTTCGTGATTCTAAAACAATTAGTAGAAGGTGATTTCTCTCTCTTACTTTCTTTTTCCGTTGAATTATTTCATAATTCATATGTACCACTACGATTCTTTTTATTTATTTATTAGATTCATTTCTTTCACATACTAATGTGTGTGGTGACTTTATTGCTTTTGTTTCATTGTATCGTCTCCTAGATCCATTTTTTACCTTTATTTATTAAGAAATTTGACTTTTACAATGTAGTTGATTCATTGATAATTGTTGCAAAATTGATTTTTTCTTGTGGTAAGCTAACGGATCTCTTGAATAATTACTAAATTAAAGATTTTACATTTGTATGCACTCTATGATGTTAAAGCTTGATATTGAATGGTTATTGTGCTTAATAAGCTATTGGTTTTATCTACTAAGTCTTTAATATATATATATACACACACACACACACACACATATCACATCTTGTAGCAATTGCATGTATATCCAATTGTATTTTAGGAAGCCGGTAACCTTTTTCCAAGTATTATGGTGAGTGACAACAAATTTGGAGCCATAATATGCCTTATTATTATTATCTAATGATCCTAACTCACCTTTCTTTATTTGTTTTTTAGATGAACCATGAATAATGCATAAGGAATTCACATTCGGCTAATAACAATCAGCTTTCAGTTTCATGTAATATATTGTATGTTATTAAGGCAAGTCAATTCGATGTTCCGCTTTGGATTTCACTAATGCTGATTGACATAATCAAAAAGCTACAAGAAAAATAAATAAAAATTAGAATTAATCAAATAAAAATGTGGAAGTTTTTTTTTGTTTTGTTTGTGTAGGCAACTTTTTTTTCTCTTTCATTTCTTTCTAATGAACATGACTACTTAGTAATCTTTTCGTGGCTATTATAATAAATTAGTAAGTGTTAAGAGATAAAATAATTAAATATTTTAAATACACTATTAGCCCATGTGTTCATACCCGAACCTTGGATTGATGTGCTTAAATAATAAAAAGATCATGTGCGCATCCCCGCATCTCGATACCATTAAATTTAAAAATAATTATATTTTGACCATGTGTACATTCCGTACCTTGGTTTAACATTTAATTTCAAAGAATACCTTGTGTGCGTACCGCATCTTGGTGAATATAATTAATAAAAATACAATAATTAATTAAGCGGTAATAAATAATCCATAATCAATAAAAATATAAGAATAGCTAAAAATTGATTTAAGCCTTACATTAGTCAAAAAGCGACCGTGCTAGAACCACGGGACTCGAGGGGTGCCTTACACCTTCCCTTCGGTCAACAGAATTCCTTACTCAATCTTCTGTTTTCATAGACCATGAATTTAGGAGTCAAATATTCCTTTTGATAAGGGATTCAATAAAAGGTGCTTGGAACACCAAAATTCAATTCCAAGTGGCGACTCTAAATAATAAATAATTCCTTTTTCAAAACGTCACTTCGATTGGAAAAACTCTTCTAACTCAACCTTGTAATAGGGTTGCTGCGAAAAAAGAGGTATGACACCATCGATGGACACCACGTGCCCCAAGAAAGCTACTGAATCAAGCCAAAATTCACACTTCAAAAATTTTGCATACAACCTCTTATCCCTCAAAGTCTGAAGCACAACTCTCAAATGCTGCTCATGATCTTCCCCAGATCGGGAATACACCAAAATGTCATGAATAAACATGATGGCGAAGGAGTCAAGATAAGGCCGGAACACACTGTTCTTCAAGTGCATAAAGGCCGCTGGGGCATTGGTCAGCCCGAAAGACATATCCAGAAACTCATAATGATCATCTCTAGTCTTGAAGGCAATCTTCGGGATATCGGGCCCCCGAATCTTCAACTGATGATAGCCAGAACACAATTCAATCTCGAAAAATACCCTAGAACTCTGCAACTGATCAAACAAGTCATCTATGTGAGGCAGGGGATACAGGTTCTTAACCGCAACCTTGTTCAGCTGCCGATAATCAATACACATACGCATAGGACCATCCTTCTTCTTCACAAACAACACTGGTGCACCCCAAGCTGGCACACTAGACCGAATGAAACCCTTATCTAGGAGTTCCTGAAGCTTCTCCTTTAATTTCTTCAACTCCGCTGGTGCCATACGATAAGGTAAAATAGAAATAGGCTGAGTGCCTGGCACCAGTTCAATACCAAAATCAATGTCCCTGTCAGGTGGCATGCCTGGCAGGTCTGCAGGAAACACGTCCGGAAAATCACAGACCACAGGAACCGAATCAATAGCGGGAATCTCACCACTGACATCCCTCACAAAACCCAAATACGATAAACATCCCTTTTCAACCATACACTGAGCCTTCATGTAAGAAATCACCCTGCTAGGCAGATACTCAGACGAACCTCTCCACTCAACACTCAGAAATCCTTGTTAGCTAAGGTCACGGTCTTAGCGTGACAATCAAGAACAGCATGACATGGAGATAGCCAATCCATGCCCAATATCACATCAAAATCAACCATGATGAGCAACAACATGTCCACTCGGGTCTCCAGACCCCCAATAGATATCACACACGACCGATGCACACGGTCCACAATAATGGTATCGCCCACCGGAGTCGACATATGAACCGATGCAACTAGAGACTCACGGGGCATATCCAGATAATGGGCAAAATATGAAGAAACATATGAATATGTAGAACCAGGGTCAAATAAAGCCAAAGCATCTCGGCGACAGACTGAGACAATACTTGTGATCGCTGCATCAGAGGCCATAGCATCTTGCCTGGCTGGAAGTGCATAGATACGAGCCTGGCCTCCACCTGCACGACCTCCCCCTCTAAGGCGGTCCTTGGAGATCTGACCCCCACCCCTAGCTTCCTGAGCGGGTGGTGAAGTAACTGGAGCCAAAGTCTAGGGCTGGCCCCTCTGATGAGAATAACCACAGAAACGATGGGGACACTGTCTCCACATGTGCGCAAACTATCCGCACTCAAAGAAACTCCCTCCTAATCCTCTCCCTATCTGTAGAGACCAACTCGGTGGCATGACGAGACAACTCTAAAAACCACATCTCATACTGCGTCACTGATAGCTCCTCCTGACGCAGCTGCTCAAACTTCCTGCACTGCTCCTCCCTGTGAGACTGGGGAACATACTTCTCCAAGAACATAGTGGAGAGCTGCTGCCAGGTGAGGGGAGCTGCACCAACAGGCCTACGCCTCTCGAAGGACTCCCACGAAGTAAAATCAGCCCCAGAAAAATGAAAGGTAGCAAACGAGACCCCACTGGTCTCCAGAATCCCAGCAGTACAAAGCATTCTCTGACACTTATCCAGAAAACCCTAGGCATCCTCTCCCTCAGCACCACTGAATGTCAGAGGCTGAAGCCTGCTGAATCTCTCCAGCCTACGTTGCTCATCATCTGGCATAGCTGGAACCACGAAGTCCTGAACTGGAGCAACCGACTGGGCTGGAACTGCCCCCGGTGTCTAAAGGCCCTGAGTAACCCGCTCAGGTGTCCGGGAAGTTGGAGTCTGAGTGCCTCCCCCAGCCTGATGGTTCGTGATGTAGCATTTATGGTTAAAGAGTGAAATTTGATTCGGATTTCACCCATGAAGGGTGTGATGAGGTTCAGGAAGAAGGGAAAGTTGAGCCCTAGGTACATCGGTCCTTTTGAGATCACTGAGAGGGTTGGTGAGGTGGCCTACAAGCTTGCAGTTCCACCCAACCTATCGGCAGTTCACCGAGCGTTTCATATTTTTATGCTCCGGGAGTATTATAGTCATCCGTACCATGTATTACATTTCATATCAGTCCAATTGGACGAGTATTGGACTTACATTGAAGAGCGGGTGCCTATCTTTGATAGGAATGACCGAAAATTGAGGTAAAAAAGTATTGCTTCATTAAGGTTCAATGGAGGGGCCATCCATTTGAGGAGGCTACATAGGAGACCGAGCACAACATGCAAAGTTGTTATCCTCACCTTTTCGTCACTTCAGGTATATCTCTATGCACGTTCGAGGACGAACTTTTTTTAAGAGGGGGAGAATGTAACGATCTGACTGATCGTTTTGTGTATTTTCATCCGTTCCCCTTTGGGTGTTTCACACATGTATAGTTTTGGTTTTATGACTTGTCGGGTTGATTAATTTCTTCCCGGGAAGATTTTTGGTTGATTTGGACACTTTGGTTCTTGGCTTAGAAGCCTAAGTTGAGTATGTTGACCAAACATTGAATTTTGTGAAAACAATACCAGAATGGTATTTTGATGGCTATGATAGCTTCATATTGTGATTTTGGACAATGGTGTATGACCGGAATCAAAGTCGTAAGTCTGTAGGTTTATTTGTGTTGTATTGCCGAAAATTGGCAATTTGAGGTTTAGCAGTTTGACCGTAGGTTGACTTTAGCTATCGGGTTCAGAATTTTGTTTTGGGACTTGGAATAGGTCTGTTATGCTATTTGGAACATGTCTGCAAAATTTGGTGTCATTTGGAGGTTATTTCATAGTATTCAGATGCTTAGTTGTAATTCTAGAAGTTGTTGAAATTTACCTGCATGTTCATGCGTTTGATGCTCGATTCATAGTTCTAGATGTTATTTTTGTGTTATGATCGCGCAAGCGAGTTCTTATTATGTTTATAGACTTGTGTGGATGTTTGGTTTGGAGCCTTAAGGGCTCAGATGAGTTGCAAACGTGATTCAGAATGTTTTTGACTAAAATTGTAATTGCTGGTGTGCTAGTGCTCTGATGTCGCAATTGCGAGCACCAGCCCCGCGATTGCGAAGTGGAAAGGCGTTGGTTTAATATTACAATTGCGACTTTCCCCTTCCCATTTGCGAAGTCAATAGTCATGGGTTGGGGCCGCATTTGCGACTATTTGGTCTCTTTTGCGATGAAAGTCAGCTTCGCAATTGCAAATCCTTTTATCATAATTGCGACTTCTATTGAGACTGACTGGGTTCGCAATTTTGATCCTTGATTCGCAATTGCAATTGCGATCCCTGTGTCGCAAATGCGACATTTGCAGCTGAACAAAAGGGCTAGAAGTCGGGATTTCAATCACTTATTCATATCTTAGAACCCTAGACTCGGTAGGACGATTTGAAGAGGGAATTTTCATCTACTAAAATTTGGTATGTGATTCTAATCAATTTCCAACTACATTTCATGATTATATCTTACATTTCACATCAAATTTATGTGAATCAAAGAGGAAAATTTGAGAAATTTTTTCAAGTTTTTCAAAAATCAAGAATTGAGTTTTGAGAGTCGAACTGGACTCAGATTTGAAAATAAAACACATATATGGAGTCGTGGGTTATGGGTAGCCAGAATCTATCGTTGGACCCGAGTTTTGACTGGGCGGGCCCGGGGTTGACCTTTTGGGAATTTTGTAGTGATCAAAGCTTTATCTATTGTAATTATTTTTTCTTGCATTGTTTGATGATATTAAGTCACTTTTGGTTAGATTTTAGCCGTGTGGAGGCGAATTTTAGGGGAAAAGCTATTTTCGAGGGTTGATTGGTCTAGTTAAGGTAAGTATCTTTCCGAACTTTGTGTGAGAGAATATACCCCTTAGGATTTGGTTCGAGTGTGCTACTTGTGTTATGTGAAAGCTGTGCATGCAAGGTGACTGTTATATGTGGTATTTGACTGGTTTAGGTTATTTAGACTGTTTTCGTTCCCTTAATTGAATTTTCACAACATATTATATCCCTTCTTGATCTACTCTTACCTGTACTACCTCTTACCTTTTATTTTTCTCTTATGTTGAAGTTATTGCATTCCTTATTGTCGAGTTACCTCTTAAATTGTTGAATTACCTTTACTTGATGTTTCTGTCTCGTGGAATATCATTCTTGCCGAGTTATTAGTGTTGAAGTTGTAAAGTCGTGGTATCACGTTTAGGTGAAGTTGTTAATTGTTGAGATATATTTCTTGTTGAGATATTCACTTTCATAAGTTATTGTTAAGACTCTTGTACACATTGTGGTTGAGCCATGGGCTACTTGTTGTGGAAATATTGGAAATGTTGATTCTTTTGGCAAGTTGCGGAATATGGGTACTTGTGATGCAAGTTGTGATTTGTGATATCGATATGTATGTTACTAAAATGCTTTGTTATCATTTACTTCTCCGTTATCATTATTTTCCGTTGTTATATATTGTTTCGTTTATCTCCTAGTAGGTGTCTTGGCTTGGCTTTGTCACTACTCTATCAAGGTTAGGCTTGATCTTACTAGTACCGTTGTGGTATACTCATACTACGCTTCTGCACATCTTTTATGCAGATCCAGGTACGTATGCCCGTGCTGGACGCTAGTGATTGACTAATTAGCTGCCTTCCAGAGACTTCAAAGTATACCTGCTCGGCGTCTGCACGCCTCAGAGTCACCTTTCGTTATGTTTCCATTACTTTTATTTCCTTTATTATACAGTGTAGTAGTAGACGTTTTAGAATATTTTGTAGAGCCTATGAGTCAGTTCCACCCGATTTTGGGAATTATTTGTCTGTTGTACTGTTGAGATTTATGATGATAGCTTAATGGTTAAAAATTGAGGTTTTATTATTAATTCCGTTATTTCTCTATGCATGTTAGGCTGAGCTAGTTTTAGAGACTAGGTTCTTTCACAATATCCTAAGATGGGTAATTAGGCTCGTTGTATTGGTAAAAATGAGCTTCACACGTGTAATACTTATAATGACTCTGAAATCTATGTGGAGCAATGACAACATGACAACTGGACTAGACTTGATGAAGAGGTACGAGATAAAGTCGAACGAAACAGCATACCCGCGGGGTAATCAGATGCGTGAATCTCAACTTAATTGAGAAGGCGAAGAGACATGGTCAGAATGAATCAAGACGGAATAAAGGGCAGATTCGGGGATCTTCAATTAATGAGCCAAGACGTTACATAATCTTCACGCAACAGTTACGATTAATCATTGTAATGTTACATTAATTCCATTAATAGCCATTAATGCTCAATCACTGAAAATAGTAGACGTTATATTAAGAAATTCCCTATAAAAGGGAGTAAAATATAACTTGGATGGACACGTTCGAACCACTATTGAAATATACTTACTTTTTACGCATCTTTCTGCTTTCTATTTACAAATTTACTTACAATTATTAGCATATTCTTTGGTTATCAGAAACCCATGTTCTTCTTAAAATAGCTTTGGCAGAGAATCTAATTCTTTGGTTAAACAAATTGGTTCCGTTACCGGGAATCTGATAATCTCTATTTTTTCTTAAACAACATTCTGTAAATTATGTTGAACGCCAACGATAACAACCAACAAAAGGATTAGAACTCCAGCTCCATCACCTTCTGGTTCCCCACGAGGCTCAAGGTAACATTCCCTAGAGAGATCTACGACTCAAAATAATAATCACAATGGAAATGAACAAAAAGGATAACAAGATCCTGTAAAACAAATGGTTGGTGAATATGTAACTCAAGCCTTACAAGCTTTCATGAGGGGACTGCCAACTGCATCACCTACACCTCCTCCTAACAACACCGCAACTGTGGAAAATCCACAATCAGGACTACCAAACTCAGGAAGTAGAGGCACTCCAAATAAGTCCCTCGAAGCAAGACCAGGTATGTCCAATAATCTAGAATTACAGTCTTTATTACTAACCTTGCAGAAACAGGTGAAGGAACAAAATGACCGAATCGAGCAAATTCCTGGAGTACCACCTGTTATCATAGGCATTGACGTTGATAGATATTCTCAACAACCTTGGAAGCCAAATGCATCACCCTTGCCTATTCCCAAGAAATTCAAAATGCCTGATATTCCCAAGTACGACGGGACAACTGATCCACGTGATCATGTAACTGCTTTTACTACAGGAGTAAAAGGCAACGATCTGACTAAACAAGAAATTGAATCATTACTAGTCAAGAAGTTCGGAGAGACACTCACCAAAGGAGCACTAACATGGTATTCTCTTCTACCCGAAAATTCTATTGACTCTTTTGTTGAGCTTGCAGATTCTTTTATAAAAGCACATTCCGGTGCACAAAAAGTCAAAAAAAGAATGGAACAGATATTCAAGATAAAACAAGGAGATGCGGAGTTGCTCCGAGAATTTGTAGACAGGTTTCAACGAGAAAGAATGTTGCTACCAAGGGTACCTGACAATTGGGCAGCAATGGCATTTTCAAGAAACTTAAATGACAGAACCTCAGAAGCAACGAGAAGACTCAAGGAAAGCTTAAGAGAATTCCCAGCCACGACATGGAACGATGTCTATAATATGCACATCACCAAGCTACGAATAGAAGAAGACACCATTGCTCAATCAAAAGCTAAAGATCGAGCTAGTCCTAGACGCTCCAAACCAGAAAAAAGGACAGGTAAGAACAGGTACAATCCAAATATGGGACCTCCAGGACGAGAAACTCGTTCCAGGTTTGAAAACACACGGTCATAATATATACCGTCAAATAGAGATACAAACTCATCCTCCTCAAGATCTAGAAAAGATCGGGAGGAACGGGACAGAGGTAATGCAAGAGTCGGAGACTACAAATTCAATGTAAGTACTTTTGAATTAATTACCATATTGAGAAACATGGGCGATAAAGTTTGATGGCCCAAAGAAATGAGATTGAATCCAAACAGAAGGAATCCAGACTTCTGGGTGCGAATTCCATAACGATCATGGACATAGAACATCAGATTGTAGATTGTTGCAAGGTGAGGTAGAACAATTATTAAAACAGGGCTATCTAACATAACTGTTTAGTGAAAAGGAAAACATGCATATATGAAGAACATGCAAGAGCCCCCGAAACCACCATCTCCAAAGAGAACAATATATGTGACACACGGAGGAGAGGAGGTGAAAAGAGTAGTCGGTAAAAGAACAACAAAATTCAGAATTACACACGGGAAACAGATTCGTGAAGACATGGAATCAGACAATATAACTTTCGACAATGCATACGACAATGGATTTTTGCTTCCTCATAATGTTGCTCTGGTAATATCTCTACTCATACATGACACTAATGTAAAAAGAGTGTTGATTGATCCAGGTAGCTCAGTCAACATCATTTTGTTGAGAGTTGTAGAAGAAATACTAATGGAGGATCGAGTAATCCCAAAAGCACGAGCCTTATCTGGATTTGACAACTCTACGGTCATAACAAAAGGAGAAATTCATCTTAGTACCTATGCAGAAGGAGTAATCAGAAATATGAAATTTCAAGTCATTGACACTGATATGGCTTACAATGTAATCATGGGGAGACCATGGATCCATGACATGGAAGCAATACCATCTACATTACACCAGGTAATAAAATTCCTTTCCAAATGGGGAATTCAATAGATTCGAGGCGATCAGTAGACCTCAAGGAATATAAATTCAGTAGTACACTCAAACAAAAAAGAGGTAGCGGAAGAGTCAAAAGATGAGGAAATCACCCAATTAGGTACGAAAGAAGAAATTGGAACCTAAATAGGTACGGAAGAAGGATGCCACGATACGGTGAACCAAATCACCACAGAGGCAATGTCAACACATACAGATATGGATTCCAGACTCGATGTCATTTAGGAGCCAGAAGAAGGCGAGCATATTAAGACAACTATTGAGGAGCTCGAAGCTATCCCACTGTTCGGGCAGAAGCCTGAGCAAAAAGTTCATATAGGCACAAGGCTAAGCCCCGCAAGAAGAGGTAAGTTAATTGAATATTTAAAAGCTAACTCAGATTGTTTCGCTTGGTCCCATTCAGATATGATTGGTATACCTCCGGAAGTGATGACTCATAAACTAAATGAAGATCCATCCTTCGTGCCTGTCAAGAAAAAGAAAAGAAAGCAAGGACCATTCAAGAACCAAGTGATCGATGAAAAGGTACAAAAACTCTTGAAAATTTGTTCAATACGCGAGGTAAGATATTCTAATTGGTTAGCTAATACTGTAGTGATACCCAAAAAGAATGGTAAATGGAGAGTATCCGTAGATTACATAGATCAAAATGATTGATTCCAATGCTGGTCATGAATTGTTGAGCTTTCTAGATGCATATTTTGGTTATAATTAGATAAAAATGGATCCCTCATACGAGGAAAAAACTTCCTTTTTTACAAACAAGGGGACTTATTGTTACAAAGTCATGCCTTTTGGCCTGAAAAATACTGGAGCCACGTATCAAAGGCTAGTGACCAAGATGTTCCAGGAACATCTAGGGAATATAATGGAAGTATATATTGATGACATGCTGGTAAAATCAACTCAAGCGGAAGATCATTTCCATCATCTTTCAATCACCTTCGAAATCTTGCGCATGTATAACATGAAACTAAATCCAGAAAAATGTGCCTTGGCGTTGAATCAGGTAAGTTTTTGGGTTTCCTTGTATCAAATAGGGGTATAGAAGTAAACCCCGCTCAGATTAAATCTATTGATGAAATACCTGATATACTTACGAGCAAAAAAGAAGTTCAAAAACTAACACGAAGAATTGCAGCCTTAGGAAGATTTATCTCCAGGTATTTGGAGAAGAGTTTTAAATTCTTTTAAGTTCTAAAAAAGAAGAATCAGTTCGAATGGACTGAAGAATGCCAACAGGCTATCAAAGATATGAAGGCCTATCTATCAAAACCCCCGCTGCTGTCTAAACCAAAAGAAGGGGAGAGGCTTTATGTCTATCTTGCTGTAGCAAAAATTGCCGTAAGTGCAGTACTGGTAAAAGAAGACAGGGGTAAACGATCTCCGATTTTTTATGTAAGCAAGTCTTTATTAGATACTAAAACTAGATATCCTCATCTACAAAAATTAGCCTTAGCTCTAATCATGGCAGCTAGAAAGTTGAGACCATACAATGTCACCCAACCGCTGTTGTGACCTCGTATCCATTAAGAAATATTTTGCACAAACAAGAGTTATTAGAAAGATTAGCTAAATGGGCAATAGAATTAAGCGAACATGACATAATATATCATCCTAGGACTGCAATAAACTTTTAGATTTTAGCTGATTTCGTCGCTGAATTTAATACTAGCATAATCCCTGAAGTGGAAAAATAGTTACAACTCTTCAACGGGGCTAATCCAGGAATTTGGACCCTATTTACTGACGACTCTTCTAACATAAAAGTAGCCGGCTTGGGAATTGTTTTATATAACATGCGGGTGAAAAGATACGAAAACCCATTAAATGTTATCCCATAACTAACAAAGAAGCAGAGTACGAAGCTGTCATTGCAGGGCTTGAACTGGTACAAGAACTCTCAATTGAGAAAATTGTGATCAAAATTGACTCTCAACTAGTGGTAAACCAGATGGAGTGGGACTTATACCGCAAGAGAGACTCGGATGCAACAATATCTGGAAAAAGGCACGAGACCAAGCAAGGAAATTCCAGTCATGGAAAGTTACGCAAATACCCAGAGAGGAAAATGCAGAAGCGGATGCATTAGCTAACCTCGCAGCAGTTGCCGACGTAACAAATAAAGACAATGCAATTGTCATACACCTATTTTATTCAGCAATCGGCCAGGACAAAAATGAGGTAACATTTAACAATTTAACCTGGGATTGGAGAAACGAAATTGTAAACCTTTTGCAGAACGGCACCGTGCCTGAAGATAGAAAAGTAACTCAAGCACTTTGCTCGAAAGTTGCATAGTGGTGCCTAGTTCGTGAAAATTTAAACCGTAAAATGTTTGGAGGTCCCCTAGCAAAGTTCCTTGGACCCAATCAAATGGAGTACGTGATGAAGGAAGTACATGAAGGACACTGCGGAAACCATGTAGGAGCAAGATCCTTAGTCAAAACTCTAATCAGAGCAGGGTATTATTGGCCTAAAAAGGGGGAAGATGCTGAGAGCTCCATAGCTAAATGCGACAAATGTCAGCGATATGCCAACCATATGCAGCGGCCAGCAGAATTACTCCACCCAGTGGTGTCACCATGGTCATTCATGAAATGGGGCATGGATATAGTGGGACCCTTTCCCCCGGCTAAAGGAAAGGCACGATTCATACTCGTGTTAACTGATTATTTCAAAAAATGGGTGGAGGCAGACGCTTTTAAATAGGTACGAGAGAAAGAAGTGAAATCTTCATATGACGACACATAATATGCCGCTTTGGAATACCAAAGGAGATCGTATGTGACAATGGCCCACAATTCATAGGCTCACAAGTCACAGAATTCTTCGAAAGCTGGCAAATCAAGCGAAGTTTCTGATGGACGTTTCTTCCATTGTACAGTTAAAGTTATACTAACTATTTTAGATGATAGGCAAAAAGCTAACCCATCACTAGATGATGAAATTAGACCTGCATAGACACGAGGAAGTAACTGAATTCCCGGTCTAGGGTTACAACTTTCTGATGGACTTTTATAAAATGGTTAAGCATTCATCATCTAAACTATATACCTTCGAGTCCGGTATGTTTCTCCTTTTCAGGAAAAGGACCACAAGGAAGGAATAGTCAAGCTCGAGATTTCATTGTTCAAAGCTCAAACACATGGGGGACTATACGGTATGGAAGGCAAAGAAGACTATCAAGAAGTCAAAGCTCAAGCCTGAAGATCTATCTTCACAACAAGTCAAGTACTATGAGAAAAATAAAGGAGCCAAAGACAAAAAACACAAAACCTGATTCAAAAATCTTAAAAAAAACATATTTGTAAATGTAAACGAATGTTTAGGTTAAGGCAGAATATTAGATACGGATAAAAATGCACATCCTTGTACTTAATCAAAAACTGTTGTAAATGAAAACAATTACGGATGAAGCAACATCCTTGTACTTATTCAAAAACTGTTGTATATAAAAATAATTACGGATGAGAAATGCATTATCCTTGTATATTTATTCAAAAACTGTCATAAATGAAAACAATTATACCCTTGTAGTAATTCGAAAAAGCTATTATAGAAGAAAAACATTTACGAGTACAAGTTGATACTAAATCTGTTGTAAGAAAAACAGTTGCAAAGGAGTTATGGACGATACACAAACACATGTAAAATGTTGCAAAAGTTCAAAACAATACAAAGACTTTCTTAAAAATATTGTCAAAGAAAAACATGTGAATTTCCTATCTCTCTTTTCTACATTTACACTGTTATGAAGTTGAGACGTCTTCTTCATTAAGTGTCGACAAAAAAGGGCCCTCTTTTATAAATCGTGCCTATTGCAAAAAGGTACGAAAAATCTATGCATTTTTAAAAATGCAAAGTCAAAAACTCAGAGGTAAACCAAAAAAACCTCAAAAAGAAAGCATGCAAAGATTTAAGAGTGAAAACAAAAACTCAAAGGAATCGAAAGTCATGCCGATATTACTATTAATATATAGTGATAAAAAAATAAGTATTAACTTTGTCTAAGCGTAATTTGTTTATGCAAAAGTTGGCCCTAAGTTGTCAGTTAGATACTTACAAAGGATCGAGCTTTACCCCCAATGGGACTAGGGGTAACCACCAATTGTTGCAAATAAAGAAAAAAAAGGAACCAAGTTCTTTAAACTTTTCACTAGATAGGGGTCGTCTTCATTGGAAGGAGGAGCAGCTTGAGATGGCGAGACACGAGTAGTAGGGACCTCAACCTTAGATGAAGAGAAATTCTGACTTTGCTGAGACTTCTCAATCGTCTCTCTGGTTTTAGCAATTTTCGCTTCCATGTCAAAACCCTCTTGGCCCATTTCCATCAATGTGTCAAGACGGGCATTCAAATAAAATGATAAATTAGATACAGTAAGAATATATACAAATACATATGGAGGAAAAGAAAGTTTTACCTTTAAGGAAGAGTGCACAATCTCGTTCATCCAAGTCAGGGAGCTGTGGCTTTCCAGCTTAGACTTCTCAGTAGAACCTATCAATGGCTTTAACCATACATTAGCCTGGCCTGACTTTTTCAAGAGGTTGCCCGCCGTAGGAACCTCAATTGTAACTTGCTTCATCACCCCCCTGCTGGAAGACCCTACTTCAATAGCAGAAGGGACGGAAGCGGGGGGCGGGCGAAGGAGCTACAGACGGAGTAGGTTGAGGATCAGCAACGGGAGCAAGAACGACAATGGGAGCAGAGGCAGCAACGGGAGAAATAAACGAAAATTTCTTAGCAGTAGGAGGAGAGAAAATAACAAGAGGAGCTTCATCAGAGATAGTACCAAAACCTTGTCGGAACATGTGATCAACAGACTCACGAACAAGAGAGGGAGTTGCATCTTCAGGAGCGAAAAGTTATGATTCAAGCATAGGAGGATCAACAACATGTGCATATTCATCATTAGAGACCACCCTCTTCCTACGTGACCTATGGACCTGCGAACCCTCCTCTTCCTCTTCCTCATATAAGGTCCTGGACCCACTTGCTTTTCTTTTCGACGAGGAGGAACCAAAAATGATTTCCTTGGCCTTAGCCAGAGACAGCCTTGAAGCGGACACAGCCGCAGCAGAAACTCCACAAGTAGGAAACCATACCAAATAAAAGGGGTCAGATATAGCTCAAAAAGAGAAGAAGTAAAAACAAAAAACTTCACTTGCCATGGGTTTTCACCTTCCAACCAAACCTCAAAGAGAGGTACTTCCACGAACGTTCTTCTAAAGGAGCGATTGACAAGAGTTTTTCTACCCAATCACGGAAACCGGAGACATTCTCGACGGTTCCCATGGTTGCTGCAAAAGAAGAAGAAACGGTCACGGTACTGAAAGTTCATAAAAAGTGAAGAAAAGGAAAGTGAGCAAAACTCTACTCACGTGCAAAGTTTAAATTCTCACGGAAGGGGAGATTTTCTTTACCTACTAAACCTGCAGTAGGGACAGCAACATACCGGACATACCACCCCTATCTTTGTCATCATCTGGAGTAACTAACACCCTTTTACTCCTAGCCGCGAGATTAAAAACTCCTTGACGGAACAACATCGGAGAATAGGGGTGAATAAGATGATGAGAAGTAAAGGGTACAGAAGCTAAATTGGCCAAATACCTAAGGCACGTGACTACTCTATAAATAAGAGGATCGACTTGTCCCAGACAAAATTTGAAGAATCGACAAAACTCGATGATAACATGGTCGATGGGAGGATTGAATCCTAATGCAAAGGGATAAGTATAGACATAAGAATATCCAGTGTTGTAAGAGGTTATTCTTTGGTTATCGTAAGGAATAACAACAGGAAAATGAGGCTTCCATTAACAATCCCTGCGTACAAGAGACACTAAGCCCTTTGTTATTTGGATAGGATAAAGGTCAGTACTGTCATGTGATGACATTGAAGAAAGCTGCTCACTCATGGCTTGACAATCCTTGGCAAAAGAAAATTCCGCAGGAACAATCTCATTGACTCTCGACTCACGAAGTGGTTCAGTGTATTCTCTACTCTTTGATGAAGATCTAGAAGCCCTAGCCCTAGAAGAAGACGAAGGAGTGTTAGAGCTAGAAGATGGAGGGGAGAAGAATAAGAAGCAGAACCCCTGGAAGGAGTAGGATTTAAGCTCCTAAGCCTACCGCCCCTCCTACTCCGTGTTGAAGCAGAAGAAGGAGTCAGTTCATCTACAATGATGACCTTTTTAGATTGCTGGTTTGAAGAAGACATATTTACGAAGATGAAGAATTTACAAATAAAGAAAGAAGGTTAGCAGTTTTCCGTGAAAGTAAAGAAAGGTAAAAGGGGTATTTATAATCAAAGACAACCGTCAAAAAATGGAAAAAATAGTGATGTGAAAGTCATAATTGAAGTTGTCACTTCGAGACTGATGCAACCGCAAAAAGTCCTAAAAGGCGCTGAATAATTGCAGAACCAATCCGGGAAAGCCACGTGGCACGTGCATTAAATGGAAGTGACAAGCGACACATACATTCAGAGAACGGATGCAATGGAACGAGTGAAGCGGCGGAAAAATATTCCCGATATGAATGAGTATCCACTTACCAAATATTAATCGATAAATAAATGGTAAGTGGGGGCACTATCTGTATTGGTAAAAATGAGCTTCACACGTGTAATACTTATGATGACTCTGCAATCTACGTTGAGCAATGACAACATGACAACTGGACGAGACTTTATGAAGAGGTACAAGATAAAGAGGAACGAAACAACATACACACGGGGTAATCAGATACGGGAATCTCAACTTAATTGAGAAGGCGAAGAGACACGGTCAGAATGAATCAACATGGAATAAAGGGCAGATTCGGGGATCTTCAATTAATGAGCCAAAACGTTACATAATCTTTACGCAATAGTTACGATGAATCATTGTAACATTACATTAATACCATTATTAGCCACTAATGCTCAATCACTGAAAATAGTAGACGTTATATTGAGAAATTTCCTATAAAAGGGAGTAACATATAACTTGTAAGGACACGTTCGAACGACTATTGAAATATACTTACTTTTTACGCATCTTTCTGCTTTCTATTTACGAATTTACTTACAATTATTAGTATATTATTTGGTTATCAGAAACTCATATTCTTCTTAAAATAGCTTTGACAGATAATTTAATTTTTTGGTTAAAGACCGGTGACATTATGTTTTCCGCTAACGAATTTTTGGTGATTCCGAAGATTCGAAAAATAAAAAATGAAACGAACCCTCTTTCGAAAATCTTCAAATGATCACGAAGAATACATGAACTCTTTCCAAAAAAACAAAAGGCAATCATATACAACTGGGTTCGAAAGGAATAATACCAACGGTTTTGAAAACACAAGGGCTTCTACTAGAGAAGTTTTATATGAAAACAAAACAAGATATACCCGCCCGCTTCAAGTGAACAACATATTTTGAAGCACTCTTTTATTCTGTATGTCAAAAATATTCACAAATGAGTATCACCATTTTAAAGGAGATACACAACCTTTTCTCAAAAGATGACTGTTTTCAAACAATATTTAACTTTTATAGAGTCCCATTAAACAATTTTAATAACTATTCAAATATATATATTTCTCTTTTCAAATTTAGCCAAAGTTTAAGGAGCTACCTCAGGTAGATTTTGTGGGATGCCTAATACTTTCCCCTTAGAATAAGTAGAACCCTTACTCATATCTCACTAGTTAGTAGACCAATAGGACAATGATTTTTATATATTAGTAGATACCCTAGTATACCTTAAATATTAGGTGGCGATTCTTTTTATCAACATCAGAGGAACCACTAATTATATTTTGTTTTGATCTGTGCAAAATAGAGTGCAATAGTGGGAATCATATCATTTCCACCTGATTAGAAGTGCGTTTATAGTGTCGTCGCGTACACACACAGAGAGTTTTGCAAAAACACTAATATCTCTCTACTCCGACGTTGTATTGACAAATGGTTTAATGAATTGGAAACTAAACTCGTGGAACTTCAATTTATAGGATACATGCGCAGTCTTGCGAAAACACGAATATCAATCTACCCTGACGTTGTATTGACAAATGATTTAATGAATTGGAAACTAGACTCGTGGAACTTCAATTTTGTTGGTGGATCACCCGGTAAACCCAAGTATATTGGGATATATGATCAGCGAGATTACACCCAAATTTCAGCAAGATTTATGAACGTAACTTGCAAAGACTTTTGTCAACTTTTTTTTCACAACTCACTTGACTTCAAAACATAACACACAACTATTATATGACAAAAATACCTTATAAAATTACCTTCTTATCATGTTAAAAACCATAGTCTCACCCCAAAATTACGGGTTATATCATTCCCAACTTGCTGACTTTCGACGAAAAATATTTTTTCGATTAGTGTACATTCTAAATCTTGAAACCCTCACGATACTTCAATAAAATTTGGTTTAACCCATTATTATATTTGTAGAGGTCCTTCAACTCTCCAGGTCATATTTATTCACATAAGGCAAATTCTAAAATGAAAGTATGTGGTATAAGATCCTTCACCCCTTTGGAACGATCGTCCTTGAACGTAAAGGAGTTAGAGGAAAAACTAGCTCTTACAGATTTTATGAAAATCTTGATAGAGTTTCCCGGACTATCCTGTACCTTTCAAACAACCATAAACATATTATATGCCACAGAGGACTATAAACAATAAATGATATCATTTTTGCACTCACATTGCCATTAGTGCCAATGAAAATGCCATAAACTGTAACTTACTTTGTGTCCAAATACTTCTGCTCCTGAAAACAATGTAACGCTTCAATTCTGAATATCATTTAATCATGGAATGACTGTTAATCAGTATCACATAACATGAGCACAGAAAATATATGACCGAGCTACAGTCGTTAAGATTCTTCTATTTGAAACAACCAAGGGTACTTAGAATTCATTTGTTCTTCGGCTTTCCACGTCTTTCCATCAATGTTCTTATTCCTCCAAGATATCTTTACAGAAGTCACTTTCTTGTTCCCCAACTTGCAAATCTACCGGTCTAAAATAACAACTAGAACCTCTTTGTAAGACAGGTTCTTTGTAATCTGAACATCATGTGCTTCTACAACATAAAATCCAGATTCATTTATATAGCTCATGGAATCTTCGCAGAAGATCGACACTTGATTACATGTAAATCATTTAATGCATTTCTTCAATATCAGAACATGATAACCGGGTGAGAAGATCCTAATTCTAAGGGAAAATTCACTTTACTCCTTTCTCTCTGCGTAGTTTGGACGTGGCTTTATATATTTCTTGATTAGCTTGTCCCATTATGCTATTATGCTCTCCATGAGCGATATTTTCAAGAAGACCTCATTATTAACTCAATATTTTCTTACGTTTCGCTGTCGCGTATTGGGGTTTTATTTGTGACGCTTCTAATCACAAAATCTCTTGAATAAGGCTGCCGATTTTATAACTTGATTCGTTATATCAGGACAAATAATTCTATCTTTCGAATTGTGTCGGGGGAAATCTACATTTTCTTCCGCGTCATGCTTTATAAGGAGCTACTTTGTGTAGTCTAAAATTAATACTCATGCTCCTCCCGCATGTAGATACTACTATAGTTATTGTTTACGCTACTCAATGGTCGATAATTGATTATCCCATCTTTTCGTAAAATTTGGCATCTTATCTTGTAATCTGTCTTTGAGCATCTGAACTGTATGTTTCACTTGCTAGAAAGTTATTTTATTTACCCAAGTTTCTTTGAGAGGACTTTTAAGTTATCTGTAATTGAGCACCTCTATTAACCGTAATCGAGGGAGAAACATTATGTACCCGATCTACCTTCTTCTCTCATCTATTTTACCTAACTTTTAGTAATTTGTCCAATAAAAGTAAATTGATTTTTGTCAAACTAACAACAGTTGTCCATGTGGAATCAAACTTACTGTATTTGTAATGAATCTTATGCCAATCACTTCTCATTTCTATGTTGGGTTACTTTATTCCGTGTCAATCCCTTTGGTTCTTGATGTTCTATTTTGTCCGATTAGCAACTGAAATATTATGCTACGAACCCTACACTAGTTTTCTTCATGTCGTCCTACCAATGTAATCCTTTGCCGTCATGGTATATCTTCGACGTTATGTGATGAATAGAATAACATGAATAATGAACCTCTATCCTTATATGCAATCGGCCATCATATGTCAATATCCATCCTTTAATAGACTAAAAAACTATAGTTTTATCTTGTCTAATACTTCTTTTAATTTTTCCTGAAACAAAAATCTTCCCTATCTAATGCAACGATCATTTTGGGAGCTAATGCAACGATCATTTGAGGTTTATTGCAATGGTCATTTAGAGCTATTGCAACAGTTTGGTGGTCCATTACAATTATTATTTACTTTAATATTAAAATTTAAAACGCCAAAATGTATATAAATTGAAAAGTAACTACTCATCAATAAAATCATAATCGAAATGATCCAACTAGTATTATCCATGTATAAAAGGAAACTATAAAATATTGTTTGACAATTGAAAAAGTTAGCATACATAAGTTTGCAAAAGTTCTATAAAAAGATTCCTCAAAACATATAAAGGTCTAGCAACGATCAACTAATATTCTTAAGTTAGCTCTTCACTCTTTCGCCTGCCCCTGTTCACTTATTTCACCAATAAAACCATCAAAAATAAAAGTTTTAGCATGTGTGTTCGCTCAATCTACAAAAGTAAACGCCTTTTTATTATTGCAGCTCTTCCTTGAACAAAGTAACATAAAAAGAAACGGGTGCACCTAGTTTGCTGAATGATCTCCAACTAAAACTTCAATAAAACAAGTATTAACAGGCAAGATTTATCGTTAAACTTTACCTTTCAGAAGACTTTAGATATCTACACCAAGCCTCTGCAGTCATAGAAAGCATGCACCTAGTTTCCAAAAGGATCCCTAACTAAAAATGCAAAATAACAGTAACTATTGATATGCAGGGTTTATAGTTCAAAGTTTACCTTTGAAAAGACTTTTTTGTATAGATAGATATTTACTCTAAGCCTCAGCAATACCAGAAATGCATGCAACCGTATACGGTCAAAATCGGGCTCGCCCAATTTCGTATGGCTAATCAAGGCTAAGATGGCGGGCCGACGTTCGGTCCCATGTTATATCAGACCAAGACATGAAGATGCAATACCAAGCTCGGGATTCGAAGGACCAATTGAAATCGAGACCAGCCAAGATCAAGACCAAATGGGATAGGCATCGAGCGAGACCAAAGAAAGCCTACTAACGGAAAGTCGTGATATACGTGACCGGGCAAGGATCGTGGCGGAAATCTTGGCACGTATCAAGTCTGGACCGGTTAATTAGCCAAGCATGAGATTTCCTTCTGTATTTAGAATTGAACATAAGTGGAATTCCTCTACTATATAAATGCGATTTATAATCATTTGTAAGGATCACATTCACACATAACAAAGCAATATAAAATATTTTCTCTCTTTAGTTTTCTTATTCTGTTGTCCAGTTTATCCTTTTCAATTAGATATTTATTTGGTTCGAGGGCGATCCAGCTTGATGGCCAAACTGCACTCCATAACAGTATGCATTATTTTACAGTCAACTTCTAACATTCATTCTTATATTTATAAATTAGTGCCAAGTTTAATCACATATCCTTAATACCACTTATAAATTTAATTTTTATTTGATTTTAAGGGGAAACAGTTTGGTGCCCACAGTGGGGCTAAAGATAATAATGACTGCCTGATACTGATTTTCATAACGCACACTACTTTACACTTGTTCTTGTAAGTGTTTTTGATTTCAGCATCAATATGTCGAACTCTCAAGCAGTACCCACACACGCTGATAATGGCCTCGACTTTCATAGGGAAAACGACAACATAGCCGCCCAGGGAATGAAGTGCCTCAGACTGACCTCGAGGGAGTACCAGTTGTAGATTGCATAGATGTCAGTTCCCATATCGCCCTGAATGCAAGTCTGGGCGTCGACCCCGAAAATAGTGTCCGCAGAGACATTAAATCAGTCGGTCAGAACACACAAGACGGCGAAGACGGAGGAGTCGGACTTCGATTAATATTTGAAATGTTGTAAGCTCAACAAGCTTCCATAGCGCAACTCCAAAACCAGAACTACGCACCGAGTAGGGCCGAATCCGAGCCCTCACTGGAAGTTGTTCACAGGGTCGAACCAATACGAGAGAGGTCACACATGAGTGAATTGGGAATTGACCCCACTATTATGAATATACTCGAGGAGAACACAAGTCGAAACGAATCGGGGGAGAAGAAGATTGAAGCAAATGACAAAACAGTAGAAACGTATAACTCCCGAGTTGATCAATTATGGGGGAACCACCGATTCTGAAGGGTTTGAATTCAAAGAAGTTCGTACCAAAGCCTTTCCCCCCGAGCGTGGCTCCTAAGCCCATCCCAAAGAAATTTTGCATGCCATAAATTCCCAAGTATAATGGAACGATCGACTCCAATGAGCCTGCCACTTTTTACACATGTGCAATAAAGGGGAATGATTTAGGGGACGATGAGATTGAGTCTATTCTGCTAAAGAAGTTCGGAGAAACTTTATCGAAGCGGACTATGATATGTTAACATAATTTTCCGCCCAACTTCATTGATTCCTTTGCCATGCTTGTCGATTCCTTCGTCAAAGCGCACGACGGAGCCATATAAGTCAATAATAGGAAGTCAGACCTCTTTAAAGTGAAACAAAAAGACAACGAGATGCTAAGAGAGTTTGTATATCGGTTATAGATGTAACATATGGATCTACGCCCGGTCGCAGATGATTGGGCCGTCCAGGCTTTTACTGAAGGATTAAACATACGAAGTTCGGTGGCCCCACGATAGTTAAAACAAAATTTGATCGAATACCCAGCTGTAACTTGGGCCGATGTGCGTAATCGGTACTAGTCAAAATTCTGGGTCGACGATGATTAGTTGGGAACTCCTTCCGGGTCCATTTACCCAAACAGGCCCGTCGGTATAATTCAAAGGGATATCGATAGAGAAACTTGATCGAATGGAGATTGGTATCAACCATACATGGGAGATCGGATAAATAGCCATCATGGACGCAACCCCGCTCGAACTGATCAAAGAAGTGATCGAGGACAGAGCTCCCGCGGGCTCATGAGTAAGAGTGGTTTCGAAAAGTTGAGCCCGCAGAAGCAGCATGACTATGAGAATACAACTTCAATGTTGATGCATCAGCTATTGTATCGGCCATCGAACAGATCAAGGATACCAGGTGGCCTCAACCCTTACAGACGGATCTGGCCCAGAGAAATCCTAATAAAATGTGCAAGTATCAAGGCACCCATGGCCACAGAACAATAGATTGCAGACAGTTGAGTGAGGAAGTAAACCGTTTGTTTCATGAGGGTCATCTTCAGGAATTCTTGAGCGACCGAGCTAAGAACCACTTCATAGACAGGGATGCAAATTGAAAGAACAAGAAGAACCACAACACGTAATTCACATGACCGATGGTGGGGTCAACATTCCACGGGGACACGTATTCAATCGCACCAAGGTGACGATCACGAGGGAGAAACGAACTCAGAATTATGTACCGGAAGGGACCTTGTCATTCAATGATAAGGATACAGAGGGGATCTCACAACCCCACAACGACGCACGATTAATATCTATTCTTATGAATAAAATTCAAGTTAAAACGTGTTTTGATTTATCTTGGTAGCTCAGCCAACATCATTCGATCGAGGGTCGTAGAGCAGCTAGGCCTACATGATCAAATTGTGCCTGCAACCCGGGTTCTTAACAGCTTCAACATGGTGAGTGAAACCACCAAAGGTGAAATTATCTTGCCAGTAAATGTGGTCCATCCAAGAAACAAAGTTCAATGTGATCGAGGGTCACATGAGGTACAACGCCCTACTCGGAAGGCCTTGGATCCATAACACAAGGGCAATACCCTCGACCCTTCACCAAGTTCTGAAGTTTCCGACATTGGAGGGAGTCAAAATGGTGTACGAAGAGCAGCCTGCCGCCAATGAGATATTTTCAGTCAACGAAGTGATACCGGTATCGGAACTCTCATCTGTAAAGGGATCGGATTCGAAGGGAAAACAAGAGGCGAAATGGCAACCATAGATACCGGCCTCGACCCAATTGGAGGAGCAGGGGACAGACGAGGACGATGACTATGGATCCCCCGATCTTTCATAATTCCCGATGACTTAGACGCCACCAAATCAATGGTAGAATAGCTGGAACAAGTCATACTGATCGAGTATCTGTCGACCGAAAGGTATACCTAGGCACGGGGTTAACTCCCGAGCTTAGGAAAAAACTTATTCAATTTCATTTTAGAAAACATTTCTTGCTTTGATTGGTCCAATATAGATATGATAGGGATCCCACCGAACATCCCTACCCATCGAGTAAGCCTGGACCCAAAGGTCCATCTATTAAACTAAAAAAGAAGACCCCAGTCCGAGGTTAAGCATGAATTCATCAAGGACGTGGTAACCAAACTTCTCAAAATAGGGTCCATTCGGGAAGTAAAATATCCCGAATGGTTAGCAAACGTAGTGGTAGTCCCTAAGAAGGAAAATAAACTTAGAATGTACGTAGATTAGAAAGACTTGAACAAAGCATGCCCTAAGGATTCTTTTCCCTTGCAGAATATCGATCGTATGATCGATGCCATGACCAGCTATGAGATTCCCAATTTTATCGATGCCTACTCCGGGTACAACCAGATACAGATGAACTCGAAAGACCAGGAAAAGACTTCATGTATCACTAAATATGGCACCTACTGTTATAATGTAATGTCATCCGGACTAAAAAATGCGGTCGCATTTTATCAACGCCTAGTGAACGGAATGTTCGAGAACAAATAGGAAAATCAATGGAAGTTTATATGATGACATGTTAGTTAAGTCCCTGCGAGCAGTTTGAAACATCTGCAGGAAACTTTTGATATACTGAGAAAATACTATATGAAGTTCAACCCAGAAACGTCTTCGTTCGGGGCCGGCTCGGGCATGTTCCTGGGCTTCCTCTTATCCAATCGGGGGATCGAGATCAACCCCGATAAAATCAAAGCTAACAAGGATATCACGATCGTAGATAATGTCTAGGCCATACAAAGGCTAACGGGGCGCATAGACGCCCTAGGGCGATTCATTTCGAGGTCCTCGGATATGAGTCACTGATTCTTCTCGATGCTTAAGAAGAAGAATAGCTTTGCATGGACTCCGGAATGCCAACAGTCCTTGGAGGAACTAAAACGATATTTATCGAGCCAACCACTGTTTGACACCTCGAAACGGGACGAGCAACTCTACTTGTACTTGCCAGTCTCGAAAATAGTGATAAGTGGAGTCCTAGTTCGAGAAGAATAAGGTACACAATTCCCTGTTTATTATGTTAGTCGGACCTTAGGTGAGGCCGAAACCAGATATCCACACTTAGAAAAATTAGCGCTTGCTTTAACAAGTGCCTCTAGTAAATTAAAACCATATTTCTAATGTCATCCCATATGTGTTGTAAAGACCTATCCCTTTCGCAATATTTTTCACAAACCCGAGCTTTCGGGTCGTTTGGCCAAATGGGCCGTTGAGATCAGTGGGTATGATATCCAATGTCAACCTCGAACCGCCATCAAGTCTCAAATATTTGCAGACTTCACAGTAGCCATCATACCCGAGCTTAAAAGAGAACTGTTAATAAAATCAGGTACATCTTCGAGGGTGTAGACCCTCTTCACGGACGATGCTTCGAACGCAAAGGGGTACGGGCTGGGTATCGTTCTAAAACCACCCATGGGTAATATTATTAGATAGTCTATCATGACATCGAAATTAACTAATAATGAGGCCGATTATGAGGCCATGATTGCAAGTCTCGAATTGGCTAAAAGATTGGGAGTAGAGGTCATCGAGGCCAAATGTGATTCCCTCCTCGTGGTAAACCAAGTTAACAGGACGTTCGAAGTTCGAGAAGACAAAATTTAGAGGTAATTGGACAAACTACAAGTAACTTTACATCGATTTAAAGAGTGGAACATACAACATGTACCTCGATATGAGAATAGCTAGGCCAACGCTATTGCAAACTTAGGGTCATCGGTCGAAAACAACAAACTCAACTCGGGGACTGTCGTACAAATCATGAGATCAGTGATCGAAGAAAGCAACGCCGAAATAAACTCCACAAGTCTGACCTCGGACTGGAGAAACAAGCATATAGAGTACTTAAAAAATGGGAAACTTCCATCAGATTCGAAGGAATAGAGATCTCTGCGTACGAAGACATCACAGTTCACTTTGTCCAAAGATAGAATGCTGGTTAGAAGGATGTTCAATGGAACATTGGAAATATGTTTAGGACCAGGAGACACCCAATACGTCCTACGGGAAATTCATAAGGGCACTTGTGGAAACCATTCTGGTGCCGAGTCGTTGAGGTAATAAGAGCAGGTTATTATTGGATCGACATAGACACAAATTCAAAGGAATTGTTCGAAAAAGAGACAAATAACAAAGGTATGCGCCGATGATTCATTATCCCGGCGAGCAGCTTCATTCAGTCTTATCCACACAGCCGTTCATGAAATAAGGAATGGACATCGTCGGTGCTCTCCCATTGACCCCAGGTAAATCTTAGCTTATTTTATTTATGACTTATTATTTTTCTAAGTGGGTGTTGAAGCACAAGCCTTCGAGAAAGTCAGAGAAAAGGAGGTCATAGACTTAATTTGGGACCACATTATATGTCGATTCGGGATGCCTGCCGAGATTGTATGTGATAATGGAAATCAATTAATCGGCCGCAAAATGACTAAATTTCTCGAGGATCACAAGAGCAAAATGATTCTATCAACACCTTATCATCCCAACGGGAACATACAAGCCGAATCGACCAACAAAA
The DNA here is from genome assembly GCA_005239525.1 of Nicotiana knightiana. Lineage (NCBI taxonomy): Eukaryota > Viridiplantae > Streptophyta > Magnoliopsida > Solanales > Solanaceae > Nicotiana > Nicotiana knightiana. The sequence goes on along the minus strand of ML438640.1, from coordinate 8,747 downwards.
CCATTATTCAGGATCTTAAGAAGAGATTGACTGACGCCAAAGGAAAGAGGAGATAGGCAATGCACGGGGTTATTTGGGCATACCGCACAACATCGAAGTTTAGCACAGGGGCGACACTGTTCTCGTTAGTCTATGGTGCTGAAACTCTTATCCCAGTAGAGGTCTGAGAGCCCAGCCTTAGGTTTCGATATTAAACAGAGGAATCAAATCACGAGGCTATGAATATGATCCTAGAATTTTTGGACGAAAGACGCGAAGCCGACCTCGTTCGATTGGCCGCACAAAAAAAGCAGATCGAAAGTTACTATAATCGAAGAGCCAATCTTCGACATTTTAACATCGGGGACTTGGTACTAAGAAAAATCACCCTCAACACTCAAAATCCTAATGAAGGAAAACTTGGTTCGAATTGGGTGAAATTGTATCAGGTCCTCGAAATCATCAGAAAGGAATCCTACAAGCTCCGCACGATGAACGACGAACAATTACCAGACAATTGGAACGTATCTCTCCTTAAACGATATTAATGCTAAGGTACGACCCTTCCATTTTCGTTTATATTTTAAACTAACTTTTTCAAGTGTTCGATCATGAACACCGATGGATTCTTCGATACGAAGTTTTTAGGTCTGAAAGACGCGTTGCACTCTTTTTCCCTTATACCGGTGTTGTCTCAAATTGGTTTTCCGGCAAAGTTTTTGATGAGTCAACCACTGATCATGCTAAATTATAACAATTGAATAGTATCCGAGGCTTCTTTACAATCAACCTCGAATACTGGGGGGGGGGGGAATTGCCCTCGAATGTCAACTTTATTGCAAGGAAATTACGTCATTGCAGTAGGGTCTTGATAGGTAAATTTTTAAGGGCCAAACGGTTGAATGAGCCGTGCTTGTATAGGTTGCTCGAGCCCTAACACCAAACATGTACGCATGTATGATCATTTATAAAGAGAAGTATTTTTCCTCTCTGATATCTCATGCCTTAGAAAAGTTTTCTATTTTATAATTTCATACTCTCGATCTATTGTGTAAACAAGCCTAAGGGCCGATCATAACTAGTGTTCAGATAACTACCTCCACGCTCGGGGACTGCCGCTGAAAAATAGACGAGATCAAATTATTAAAACTTTGAGATCATAATACCTCATAGGCAACCCTCGAATTTTTATAGGCCATGGCCACCCCACTCGGGGACTGACACTTCGGGAAAGCTCGAAGAAAATAGGGAAAATAAGCCCAAGAGGTAAATCCCGAATTAAAGAGGCTATGACCAAATTAACACCGTTCGGAGAGGTCCGAATTCTGTAACAAAACAGGCATTCGATGTTTTCAATAAACCAGTTAAAAAGGCTACCCTCGACAAATAATAAAAGGCTTTGATAAAATCAAGCCTTGAAAACTCCAATGAGTTCAAAATTGTTCGAAATATCAAAAAATTCCTTATTTCATGCTAAGGCATTACAAATTTTACAAATACAAATGATGAAAATCTTTTCCAAGCCGAAAAGGGGGAGAAAGCCATAAACATTTCTTTTTACAAAGGCCATATCGGCCTAATACAAAAGCCTAAGGGCTATTTTTTTATTTGAGCTCGAGAGACCTTCCTCGCTCAAAAAAAACCTAAGGGTTACCTCACCTCAAGTTCGAGCAAGCACTCACTTGATCACAAAAGCTATGTTAGTTCGGTTTCGATCGAATTGCCTAAACCCCGGACCTTAGAATACAATTTCATAAGGCAAAAATGAAGCAAAATTTCATAAGGCAGAATGGAAGAAAAATTTCAAAAGACAGAAAGAAAGAAAACTTTTTATATATGTCAAACCATTATTTACAAGGGCAGCATGGCCCGATCGGAGTTCTATATAAAATCCAAAAAAACGCATGAAGGATAAATACAAATTCTAAATGTGTAGTCTTATCCAGGAGAAAATCTTCACCCTCGGGGTCTTCTCCACTCTCGGACCCGCTCATGCCCTCAGAATCGTCATCATCGGAAAAGGCCAACACTTTGGCTTCAGCTTCGAGCCCTTTTGCATTCTCGATCTTCGAAGTAATGTCACGACCCAAATCGATGGGCCGCGATGGGCACCCGGTGACTTACTCAACCGGGTACCAACTGGGCATCAATGGGCACAACTCGAAATGTATAACTATAAGTGGGAAAGCACTTTGTCAATGAACCATCTTTCTTAAAACATGAATACATATGGGCCGTTAAGACCTCTGTCATACTGTACAAAATGAACCTCTATCTAAAAAGCCTATGAGAGTATTTGACATCAAATGAGACAGGGTACCGGCCTACCCATAAGTCTGTAGCAAAATTATGACACGATGATTCCGACTCGGCAACACTCTGAATGGGGTGGAGTATTACCGATCCTTTGCTGAATGCTAACCTCGTCTATTATGAGGGCTCATCAAAATTATTGGCTATACCTTGAGGCATGAATTTAGCGTCCCCAACAAAAGGACGTTAGTACGAATAATGTACCGAGTATTCAAGGAAATAAAATAGCTGAAAGCTGAAACTGAACCGATAATATAATAACTGAAAGTAACTGGGAGTCAAAGATATTTGGGAAATATACTTACCTGCTGATACTGACTCAACCCTCTCAACATAGTAAATAAAATAGATGTCTGGCCCTATAAGGCTCGAAACATGTAACTGCTTTGCCGTAGTAGGCTCGCTCATAGACGCTCGGCCATACTAGGCTCTGTATCTCGGCCATTCTTGATTCTCTCATAGGCTCTCGGCCATAATAGGCTCGATATATAACGTACCATCTGATCAGAGGTTGCCCAATATGGGCCTGCCCACCGAATATAGCTCGGTTGTGGGGAAAATACTGTTATATTGTATATATATAGACCCTCCGCTCACTTGACTGGAAGGAGACAATAGTCAATTGAATATGAAGTCCCGATAAAGGAAAATACTGTAACTTATGAGACTAGTATAATGTATATAAATTCGGGAGTATGAACTTCTCTTTATGCCTCCTTATCAAACACATGTAGTTATGAGATCATGCCAATATGAAGGAAAGTCTTAGACTTAACATACCTGATCCGATTCACCTGATAATCCATGTAACACATGTCAATTGCGACAACACGTAAATGCAGAGAGAAGTATGGAAAAAAGACGTATAATATTCTTGAGAAAGATTGCACCGTGCTCTCTTAGAATCGAAAAATTCCGTTGTCGTAGCATTATAAGGCTTCACATGAGATTGTTGAGAATCCATCTATTCCTTTGCAAATCTATGGATCTCAAATAATAACATAGGAAAGGCTCTTAACATTGTGGGTTGTGGGCCCCACTTTGCATGGTGACTAATAAGCAACTAAACTCACAAATTTGCCACGTTATGGGGTCATATTTTTTTACTTTTTTGGCTGCCACGTTAAGGGGTTAGTCCTTATCCAATAATCATCCACTTAATTCCTTAATTAATTTGTTAATCCCCATTAACCAATAATTACTCAATTATCCACATAATTAGGAATTACCTCAAACTACTTAAAATACTACTCACTTTTAACACACTTTGTACTCCTTACATTATGGTCATGTGGTAACTTGTATGGAACTAATCCATAAACGCTGACTATTGTAGATCGTGCCGTATTTTATCCAAAATTGACAAAATTTGATGAAACTCATTTTCTTCGATTAACTTACCTTCTCACCTCACCGAATTTACTCATCACTTGTTTGAAATAGCGTAATACTTATAATACCAAATAATCACATTCCCATGGCTATGTCGATTAACTTATGCCAAAACTTTAATGTATGACAATGCGGGATGTAACATCTCATTTCCGAGCTTTCATTAATTTACATATGGAGTACTTTCACGTACAAAAATATGGGATGTAATATCATTCCTCCTTTGGAGCATTCGTCCTTGAATGTCTATAATTTTCTGGGTCAAATAATCAGACTCCTAATTTACTTCGTTGATGTAACTCTTTAGTTTCCTCTTCTTTCTTATCAGCCTTTATGGAGGCTTAAGCTATCTTTCGATCTACGGCTCATGGTATTAGTTATTACTTTAGCCTTTCATTGACGTTATGGAATATCCGTGATACCATCATCTAACAATTCAATCCTTGTCTATGATCTGGACTCAATTCTTTCTTTTAACTTATACCAAAGTCTTCTACGACTGTATGATCGTCAACATATATTCGGCATGGATAGTACTCCGAACTCTTAAGTGCGTTCATAACATAACTAACTCTAGATCGTTGATCAAATAATTCCTTTCGTTCTTTCTCAACTTTTATTTTTTTAAACGTAGGCAATTAATTTTTCGGGTCTTTCTGCTCTCTTCTTGCGTGCATACATAACTTATCTTAGTACCCATACATATTGGAATTCCATAAAACTCATATGATCTTAAATATCACTCCTGATTTTACTTCTCGTTCATTAGCCATGGTAGGTGCTACTTTCTTATGAAGTGCATACAACGTTGTTGTGAGATTGTTGTTATAAGACCACTTCCTCTTTGGGTCACTGAGCTTAGGTTGAAGCCTTATTCCTTACTTCCTCATCTAGTCTCGTTTAGTACTTAGGGAAGACCATCTAACACTTGTAAAGCTGCGAGCTTATTACATCATATACTCTACAGAATTTTGATGTCCTTCCTCGCCTATAATTATCCATAGTTACTTATCTCCATGACCCTGTGCTTGTAGGGTTGCTTCTGAACTACTATTTGGATTGTCTTCCTAGGGGCATTCCCTTTTATTTCCGTAAAACTATACGGTACCTGTAACTTCCTAAACTCCTCTCTGAATATATCTCAAGTATTACAATGTCATAACTGCGAGGCTGAATTTACTATATTGGGTTTTACTATGTTTATCTTGACGATCTGCTGATTTGTCTGCAACCTCTTGTTTATCCATAACTAGGCTTTTCCTAAATCAATTACTAACTACTAGTTGGCCCATTCTCACATCATGGTTCCACGCAATCTTTCTTGGGTTATTTCCTTTATCTTAAGTTACATCTCGCACTGACTCCTTATTTATCAATAACATCTTTGGCAGGAACCCTTTACTTCCTCTCCTTGACTTAGTGCTTGCATAATGTTCTGGAATTGTAGCATATCAGTAGGATTTGAATAAGTGCAATATCCTCCCTTTCTCATTTTTATCACATTCTTCCTTTACTATTCCATAATTATTAGAACCACTTAATTCGGACTTAATGCCACATCAGTCCATATTCCCCCTTTAGGGGAGTACTAAGATTTAGTGCTACGATAATCTACGTATAGATGTTTTACCTTTCATCTTTGGCGTCTTTTTACATCATCGATTACCCTTACTTGCCTTGCGAAAATCCTTCTGTAACAATGATAAAAAAATTCCTTACTCACGAGGGTGACACTTAGTGTAACTGGCACACATAGTCCCTTAAGCTTAACTTTTCTCACATTGCTTGCTTTAGGGAAGCTTCTTCCTGAATAACCTTTAAGGGTTATTCCTTTGTTGTCCATTCTTTTATTATCGGAACGCAATCTCTGAAATTCTCATAATGGCGACTATTATCAAATCACTCAATCCCTAATTAATGTTTAGTTTATCTTGTTCCCCAGACCATACTGATTTTTGTTACTCTAGGGTCTAACTTTTCCTTCTGGTAATCATGTTAGAATCATGAACTTATTTCTCGAAATGAAGATATGACTTTATGACCTATATTCTTTTGTTGTCTCAAGGCCTGTCACCTCTCAAGTTTTCCTTCCCTTGACTATAGTCTCTATAATATCATCATTTATTATTTTTTTTGATCTACCGTTTTCATCCATGTATCACATCTTACTCATAATGCTTTATTATCTCTATTCTTATTCCCCTGCTAATATTTCTGTCTATCACTTTATTCTGAAAAGTTCAACAAGACATCCTTTTTGCTTTTAGCTCCCCTTGCTCCATCCATTGGCTCTTCGGGTTGCCTAATATTCTCGCTCTACTAGGGACGAGAGCCATACTAAGGTAATATTTATCCCTTCAAGGCTTATAGTACTCATCTTTGTAGTACTCATATCTAGCTGTATTATTTTAGAGTGCACTATCAGCGTGTCTCACAACAAGATCTATTAGCACATTCGCAATATCCTTCGGAATGTCAGCTAACGATAACAATCCATACAACATTTTGGGTTACTTTAACCCCAGATGGATCCCGATATCCCGTCCTTCTCCTAAACCATATTTGTTAGTTTCCATAAGGCATAAATGAGATGGGTGTGGCCAATTGTACATACCTCTGCTACTATTGAAGGTAACTCAAAATGCTTGTATCTCTCTTCCTCAATTGTAGATAATGATTATCTTCAGTAACTGGGTACCTCGTACCCTTCTTCATCTTGATTCTTATACTTGTTGAAACTTGTACCTTCTGTTTCTCTCATTTCTTTTTATCATATGGATGGATAGATGTTCTTTCCTTAAGATTCCTTATCAAGAATCTTACATGTCATAGTACACACATGTTCTGTTGAAGACCTCATATTTATTCATCATAAGCATTATGCAAAATCGAGTTCCTTTAACTCAACTCTTCCACAACCATATGTAATCTCTTACCAACTGCCTTTTGGATGTAGGTATCTTCTTATTAAGAGTAAAATAGAGTTTAAGAGTTTGAATTCTTAACATTGAGATCTATCACACGATTTAGAGTAAGAAGAAATAGTGACAATCCTAAATTGCCTTTAGCCTCGTGCTTATAACTGCGGTGCACAAAACACCTATAAACAAGACTCTACTAAACACGGCTTGTAGACACCCTAGGATAAAATTGCTCTGATACCACTTCTGTCACGACCCAAACCGATGGGCCGCGACGGGCACCCAGTATCTTACTCAACTGAGTACCAAGGTGATATATCCTTCTTATCATTCTATTATTGGGAACTGGGCCAACATGGCCACAACTCGTAATGTATAACTATAAGTGGGAAAACACGGTATCAATGAACCATCTTTCTTTAAACATGAATTCATACGGCCGTTAAGAACTCTGACGTACTGTACAAAATGAACCTTTGTCTACAAAGCCTCTAAGAGTATTTGACATCAAATGTGATAGGGTACCGGCCTAACCATAAGTCTGTAGAAAAATTATGACATGATGAATCAGACTCGGTAACACTTCGAATGAGGTGGAGTCTTACCAATCCTTCGTTTAATGCTAACCTCGTCTACTATGAGGGCTCGTCTCAATGATTGGCTATACCTGCAAGTACGAGTGTAGCGTCCCCAACAAAAGGACGTCAGCATGAATAATGTTCCGAGTATGCAGGTCAATAAAATAACTAAAAGCTGAAACTTAACTGATAATATAATAACTAAAAGTAACTAGGAGTAAAAATGATCTGGAGATATACTTACCTGCTGATACTGACTCAACTCTCTCAATATAGTAAATAAAACAGATGTCCGACCCTCTAAGGCTCGGAATGTGTAGTCGTTGTAGGCCCTCTCATAGGTGCTCGGCCATACTAGGCTCTGTATCTCGAGCATACTGGGCTCGCTCATAAGCGCCCAGTCATAATAGGATTAGTATATAACTTACCATCTGATCTGAGGTTGCCCAATAGGGGCCTACCCACCGATTATAGCTTAGTGGTGGGGAAAATACGGTAATACTGTATATATATAGACCCTTTGCTCTCCTTACTGGAAGGAGAAAATACACAATTGTATATGAAGTCCCGATAAGGGAAAATAATGTAACTTATGAGGCTAGGATTATGTATCTAAATTCGGGAGTATGAACTTCTCTTTATGCCTCATTATCAAACACATGTAGTTACAAGATCATGCCTATGTGAAGGAAATGTTTATCCTTAATGTACCTGAGTCATTTCTCTTGACAATCCCTCTAACACACGTCAATTGTGACAACACGTAATGGTGGATCCAAGCTGGGAAAAAATCGTATGATTTTCTTGAGAAAGATTGCACCGTACTCCCTTAGAATCGCAAAATCCCGTTTCCATAGCATTTGAAGTCTTCATATGAGATTGTTGAGAATCTATACGTTCTTTTGCAAATCTATGTACTCAAATAATAATATAGGAAAGGCTCTTAACATTATGGGTTGTGGGCCCCACTTCGTAAGGTGACTAATAAGGCACTAAACTCACAAATTTGCCACCTTGAAGAATGATTTAAGAGTCACATTTTGTAGCTTTGTTGGCTGCCACGTTAAGGGCTTAGTCCTTATCCAATAATCATCCACTTAATTCCTTAATTAATTTGTTAATCCCCATTAACCAATAATTACCCTATTATCCACATAATTAGGAATTATCTCAAATTACTTAAAATACTACTCACTTTTAACACACTTTGTACACCTTACTATTATGGGCATGTGGTACCTTGTATGGCACTAGTCCATGAACACCAGGTATTGTAGCTCGGGCCGTATTTTATTCCAAATTGACAAACTTCGACGAAACTCATTTTCTTCGATTCACTTACCTTCTCATCTTCACAAGTTCACTTATCACTTATTTGAAATAGGGTAACACTTATAATCTCAAATAATATTCACCAGTCTACGTCGATTAACATAAGATGAAACATTAACGTACAACAATGCGGGATGTATTCAACAATGCTCCACCTCAACACCACTTTCTATGGACGGTAATGAGGGGACAGATGGAACCGAGTCCGCGGGTAAGGGGGGAGGTCAGAAGG